>PVJL010006459.1:32604-91947 GCA_004026885.1 Lyroderma lyra | reverse complement strand
CTGTTATCAACAAGACAAGGAATAACAAGTGCTGGAGAGGATGTGGAGAAAAAGGAACTCTGGTACACTGCTGGTGGGAGTGCAAACTGGTACAACCACTGTGGAAGGCAGTGTGGAAGTTCCTCAGAAAATTGGGAATGGAGCTACCATTTGACCCAGCAATCCCCCTTCTGGGGATCTACCCAAAGAACTTGAAAACTTTTGTCCGCAAAGACTTATGTACCCCAACGTTCATTGCAGCGCTATTCACAGTGGCCAAGACATGGAAACAACCAAAGTGCCCTGTGACAGATGACTGGATAGAGAAGCTGTGGTACATATACACAATGGAATATTACTCAGCTATAAGAAAAGATGAAATATTGCCATTTGCGACAAAATGGATGAACCTGGAGATCATCATGCTTAGTGAAATAAGCCAGACAGAAAAAACAAAGAACTGCATGACTTCACTCATATGCGGAATATAAAACTGAAAGCAAAGAAAAAAAGAAATGAACAAACAAATAACCCATGGACATAATCAATAGTTTAATGTTTATTTGGGGACGAGTGGGTTAGGGAGGGGAGAAAGGGGAGGGGGTGGGAGAGGAGGGGGGAAGCTAAATATAAGGTGATGGAAAGAGAAGTCACATTAGGTGGTGAACTTATTATACAACAAGCTGACAATGCACTGTAGAACTGTATGCCTGAAACCTATGTCATCCTTGCTAACAGATGTCACCCCAATAAGTCTAACAATAAAAATGAATTTAAAGAAAATGTTTTGTTGACACCTGATATAGACAGCAGACACCTCAGCCCCCAGAACACTGTACCTGACTCTGGGATAGTACAGTGTGATTCTGGATTTAGCCCATTGCCTCTAGTCCAAAGAGCTTTTAAGATATACTATATGCTGGTAACATTTGACCTACTCTGCACGGTGCCACATCGTTGCATAAAGCTTAAAAGCACAGGCCCTGGAGTTGATGAGTTAGGTTCAAACCCAGACTATGCCCCTTACGAGGTGTGTGAGTCAGGGCATTGCTTACCGTTCCTATGCCTCTGTTTGCTCATCCCAGGTTGGCAGGCACTACCCTCACATTCTGGTATTCCTGCCCTCATGAAATCCCCTCCCTACCCCTAGGCCATGGTGAAGTGTTCAGTACTCTAAGCAGGGTATCAGTGCTGAATATTGATTTTCAAACACCCTGGGCCCAGTGACTTGCTTCTAATGAACGGAATGTGGCGAAGTGGTGGGATGTAACTTGAGTTAACCCGAGTCTTGGGTTACACCGAGACTTCTGTCTTGCTCTCCTCTCTGTTCTTTTGCTTGTGCTGATGTTGAGAGGTGCCATATGGAGAAGTGCATGTGGCAAAGAACAGAAGGAGGCCTCTGGCCAATACCCAGCAAGGACCTGAGGCCCTCAGTGTACCAATGTGCAAAGAACTAAATCCTGCCAACTACTGCTTGAGTGAGGTTGGACTCAGCTACGCCCTGCAATCACCACAGCCCCAGCTAACACCTCAAATGCAGCTTTGTGAAAGACACTAAGAGGCTCCCAGCCTCTTACTCAATGTGACTAAATTCCTGACCCACAAAAACAGTGAGATAGTAAATGTGTGTTGTTGTAAGCAACTGAGTTCTTGATAATTTTCTACATAGCAATAGCTGACAACTCTCGTTATGACAAATAAATTCATAGACATCAAGTGCACGCAGTTATACCTGCCAAATGTCAAGCAAATATTGTTAACTCTTATTAGGTGAAAAGCCTTGTTTTCTTACTTCACCTCCATGTTTATTGCTCCGAACAAAGTAGTAGTTAGGACCACGAGTAACTGCAACACCTGGGCAAGTCACCTCGCTTCATTAAACTCAGTGTCCTCACCTATAAATGTGGGTAAGAAAATAGTACCAAACTCATACGATTTTCATATGTATTGTATCATATATTAGTTTGTGAGGTCTTCCATAACAGAATACCATAGATTGGGTGTCTGAAACAGCAGAAATTTATTTTCTCACGGTTTTGGAGGCAAGAAGTCCAAGATCAAGGTGTCAGCGGGTTTGAGGTTTTTCTGAGGCCTCTCCCCTTGGCTTGAAGATGGCTGCCTTCTCACCGTGTGCTCATACAGTCATTTACTTGTGTGCACATATGTGTCTTCTCTTCTCTCCTCTCCCCTTCCTCCCCCTCCCCTCTCCCTACTCTCACTCTCCCCCTCCCAATCTGTCACTAAAACACCAGCCATATTGGATTAAGGTTGACCATAAAGACCTTATTTTAACCTACTCAGCTCTTTAAAGGCCTTCTCTGTGAATAAAGTCACCTTCTGTGGTACTAGGGATTAGGGCTTCAATGTATGAATTTGTGGGATATACGATTCTGCCCAGAACAGATGGGTAATCCAGAGAAATAACTTGGAAAGATATGAAGCCCAAAAAAAGGCACAAAATCCAAGTTAGTTCTTATTAGCATTCTTCACAGTGTATAGGGAATGCAAAATTTTCAAGCTGTAAAAGCCTTGAAAGGCAACCCTTTGGGCTCAGTGTAGAGGCTCAGAAATCAAAATTCCTAGATGAGAAAACTGGCAGACTAGAAGAAAAGTTACAGATCCAAAGGCACATCAAAATGTTTCATTTCTAATTTACTAGTTGGTGCATTTGCTAATTCTGAATCACAACATAAATGCAAAAACCTGGGATATCATCTTACGGGTATAGACCACAGGCACCGGGGAAACAGAAATTCAAAGCTGGAAGAAATCTTAGAAAATGTCTTATTTAGTATTGTTTCAGAAGAGAATAATGGAGGCAGAATTGAACTCGTGTTTATTCTTTTATTGAAGAAAATTAAACAGCTATTATAGACCAGACATTTTGCTAGACATCAAGAACATAACAGTAAATCAAACAGACATGGACACTGTTTCATGGAGCTTAGAATCCAGCTCTAGACAGAAAAAACAAACAACAAAAAACACAATGCAGTAAAAGTCTTTCGCCAGAAACTCTTTTCCTGAACCACCAAATGCTGCTCATCCTTTCAAGGCAGAGAGATTAGCCTAAGAAGGTGCATAGGTCCCCTAGGCCATGGTGAAGAGTTCAGCACTCTAAGCAGGGTATCAGTGATGAATATTGATTTTCAAACACCCTGGCTGCACTAAGGAGAATGCAGAAAAGGAACAATACTAATGTCAGAATGCATAGTAAGGAGGCTAGTACAGTAACCCTAGTAGAAGAGGATGGTAATCTGCACCAAAACAATGGCAGTGAAGGTGGGGAGAAGCAGAAAGATCTGAAAGATAATACATGCATGGGTAAAACCAACAAGCCTGGGGGTGGTATAGTTAGAACTGAATTAGGTGCCTCGTAATGGAAGCCCCCTGCAATGGCTCAGCCAAATAAGGATTTAATTTTTTTCACATTATGGAAGTCTGAGCATAGAGTATCCACGGCTCTACATCTGCTTAAGGAAGTCTTCAAAGACTGGCTTCTTCCTGGTTTCTTGCTTTGCCATTCTTAGCATGTGGCTCTTTTTTGTCTTCATGGTTGAAAATGGGTGTTCTACCTGCAGACATAGTGTCTGTGCTCAGGCAGGTAGCTGAGAAAGGGAGAAGGAAAAGGTATGAGCCAACTCAAGGTGTGTTTTTGCCTCAAGAAAGCACAAGCATGTCCAGAAGTTCCAGGAGACTCCTTCTCTCATCCCACTGGCCAATACTGGATTACACAATCACACCTACAGGTGAGGGGGTCTGTAGGGTAAGTGTTTTTATTGGAGCATGTTGCCATACAAAACAAAATTATCATTCTACCAACGGATAATGAGTAGATAAATAGCAGTGTCTACCATAAAGACTGACTAGAGCGCCCTAGCTTTCGATAACTGTATCTGGCAGGTCTGTAACTTTCAAAATCCTTCCTTAAAAAAAATCTCCAGCCATTTATGAATAGTGTTCCAGTGATCATCTCTCAAACCATAGAACCTTTTTATTAGTCACTGATACTAGGTTTTATGCTGATCAAAATGCAAAGGAAATAAAATTTGCATCGCATAGAGCCAAGCAATTTTTATGTATTTGTTAAATATAAGATTTTTTTCCTGCTTTGAGTTTGTTTGGGTTTTTCAGGTTTGTTCAGGGCAGAAAGAAAGTGACAAACTGAGAATCACTAGTCACTTTCATCAGAGACTAACTGACACGAAGTATCCCGGCACTAAAGAAATAACACCTTTCAGCAGGGTTGTCATCAGTTGACATTTCTTGTACTGGGATTGGGTTTTTCATCCACCAAGTCCCACAACAAGGCAGCAGGTCTAGACTCTGGGTGGTGCCAGTAACATACTATAACCATCTGTTTTCACCACTGATTTTATTTGGCATGCACCACTATGAAATCTAAATACTAAATAATTTACCTAAAGCACTTTTTTATTGGAAATACCATGCATGATTAATTTTGTCCTTGATAGTGAGATGCAAGCTGAATTGTTTCTATCTAATTGGCAGTTCCTTCAACAGCTTATATTCATTACTAAGCACTTGTCATCGCTTTTCTTGATGCAAAATAAACACCATAATGAATCAGAACATGTTTAGGCTTGGGATGATATTTGCTGCCTTGGACTCCAAAAAGAGATAGTTTCATAGTGTGCCCCTTTAAAAATATGAACTAGGACCTTGCTATTCACAACATGGGCAAGTGCCCTGAATAGTGTGTTAGAAATACAGAATCTCAGACCCCCATACCAAACCAACTGTATCAGAATCTCCATTTTTACAAAAACCCCAATGATTTGTGTGCATATAAAATATGAGAAGTTCTGACCTAGGAAACAAAGGAAAAACTCAGGGATCCAAATATCCTCCTGTCTTTGTTATTCCATCACGATAGACTTGGAGCTTAGCCATTGGATGTGTAATATTCAACACAGGGAAAGAGTTGGACCAAAACAAAAAAATGAAGATTTTTAAAGATTTATTCTCAATGTTGCCTAAGCCTGGGCTTGCTCTTAAAAGTTGTCTTTAAGAGTCCTCCAGAGTACCATGTAAAGTATGTACATCCAGGGCAAGGGCTAACCAGGCCTTACATTGTTTTTTTTAATATGAAAAATTCAAATCTCCAGCATTAGATATTTGCTAAAATTTTTTTGATTCTTCAAAAACAGAAATACTCTCCAGCTATGAAAGAGTGTTGTAGTAGATGATAGGCAATAAATGGCCATCACACTGTAGTAAGATACTTTGTTAGAGACACTCTTACTTTCCTCCTCATGTTTATAGAATTTTAGAATTCCCAGGTTTAAAGAGACCTCAAAGGTCTTGTGGAGGTTACCTCCACCTTCCACTAATCATTCACCTCTGATGAATGATGGGGAACTCACTATCTGGAGGAAGGATGGCTCATTGGATTTTATGAAAGTGCGAATGGTCGGAGAGCACTTCCTTCCGGTTGCTTAATAAACACGCTCCCCTGTAGCTCCTGTGTGTGTTTGGGTTCTGGTCGATGGGCTAACTCCGCCTCTTCTTCCAAAAACTAACCCTTCATGAATCTGAAGCTACTCACCATGCCTTCTCATCTCCAGGCTCAGCACCACATATGCTGTGAGTTACGAGGAGAAAATCAACTACATTTAGGATCAACAACAATTCCTTATGTTTTGGGATTCTCTGACCTTGGCTACTTTCCCCTGAACTGATTACTGTCTTCTGGATATCAGCTCTACCCCTCAGTGTATATCCAACAGCACCCACGTGGAAATTCTCTCACTCTTCTATTCAGAAAATATTTATTGAGTGATTGCATGCCTGTCAGAAGCATGGTACTGAATGTAATCAACCAACCTCCAGCCCTTGTAGGGCTTAAGTACTAACTGTGGGAGAAACCAAATAATAACAATAACAATAATAGTAATATGTTAGACTAGAGGATAATAATACAGGTTGAACTACAGAATGATAATTGCTATGGATAAAATGAAAGCCTTGTATAATAGAAGAGATACGGAATTGCTGTAGAATAATGAAGATAAATTAACTATAAAGTTCACCCTAACGTAGTCTTATGACTCTGTGTTTCTCATTTACTCAATGTAATCTCAATCTCACTGATTAAATCCAGAGTGATCAACTAACTGTCCTTAGACAAACCGAATTTTGGATTTTGAAATAGCTCACAGAGGCAATGTTTTTCCTAGTTCATTCTCCTGTGCTGAATTTTATAAGTTTGGCACTCAGGGTATCTGTGTGCCTCAAGCAAAATGGTTGACAGAAACCAATGAACCCATCATGCCCTGACTCATATGATATAATTGCTAATAATCCTAATTCTGGTTCACAGTTTGCTTGTCATAATTACAGCTGCAGTCAAATGCTTTTAGCGTTAACATCAGCTGGGGGTTGCCACTTCCTCCCTAGCTTAGGGAGACGGAACTGTGAGTACGTTTCAAAGCAAGGTTTGCTGCTTTTTTACCTGGAACACTTTTTAATTGAGTATCATTTGGAAATTTCTAAATCCCATTTTGGAGCTTCTGGTCACTGCGTTACTTATTGAAGCCCAAAAAGCTAGTTATGAGGTATGCCTCTGCTGTGCAAATGTCAAAACAAAAATTACTTCCATCCCTGATTTCTTCCCAAAATGAGAAGAGGCATCATCTTGTCCTTTTTTAAAATACATATTGGTGAAAACCAAAGATAGCAAAGCTGCAAGAGAAAGCACTCATGAATTTGAGATTGAAATTGCACGTTTCTAATTTAAGAGCTTTTCATCTGGTTAGCAGGGTTTTTAGATCGCTGGGTTTTCCGGAACCCACGCTTTGTAAATGTATGATCTCGGTGGGTGCACCCCAGTGCCTGACTAGAGACCTTCGTCATCTTTACCTTCACCCTCGCCTCCGCACCCACATCTAGTGAGTCAACACACTCTACTCATTCTACTTCTCCAGTGATTTTTGGAATCTACTCCCCCAGTTCCCACCCCCATTATTGCTGCAAAGTCAATTAAAGATCTCATTACCTTTTAAGTGGGTAAGTGGTTGGCCTGACCCAACTTCCCCACCTCCAAATTCTCCTACACACACAGACAAAAGAGATGGTTTTATTAAAGCACAAATTGGAGCCTGCTCTGCTACTTAAAAATACACGATGGTTCCCTCTTGCACAAGCTAATCTAAAGTCTTAGCTTGGTACTTCCTCCCCCTTCAGCTTCATTTCTCAAACTTCCCCGTCATCCCTCCCAGGCTTCTAGAACTCACCCACAAGGCCTATTTGTCAGTTTCTGAATCCCCAAATGCTGCATGTACTTGCAACATTTTTCTTGTTAGCTCTTGTCTCTGCCAGGAGATCCTGACTTGATATATTGACATGCTAGTCATCTTTTAATCAGAAACTCAGACATCATCTTCTGTGATGTCCTAGACATCCCCTATGTGCTCCTACCTATCTTAAGACAAAACGGTAACACTGGCACAAGCACCTCACACATTGGACATAAGGTATACAGAACACTTATCACTGTGACTAGCATTTACAAGTGCTTAATAAACACAACCTGCTCTTCAGCTTCATTTGAGTAGCCCTTCATACTTTTAGATTTAAAATAAGTTCATCTTTGTTTAAGTGTGATAGACTTTAATAAAACTTTCAACAAAACAAGAGTTTTCTTCTGATCTGTCTCATCTAATGGTTGCCATTCAATGGGTAGTATGAGAGGACTTGCAAATAGGAATGAAAAGAAGGTGAACATCTAAATTCTTGGTCCCCATATAAAACTTGGCAAACAGGGTGGGGGTGGGGGGTTGGGGGTGGGAAACCTCGGTTCCAGAATCAGCTCTGAAATGAGTAACTTCCAAAAAACAATCACCTCATTTCTCTGTTGGTCAGTTTTCTTATCTGGTGCGGATTGGGGCTATTAATCCCACTTTTCACTCCACTGAAGAGTTTTGTGGATAAAAATATAATTCCTGTAACATTACCCTAAAAAGAAAGGTAAAAGCTTATCAAGTGTGAGGTGACATTTGTAATAGTAGAAACGTACGAAACACTCTCATGACAGGGCCATCTCTCAGGGATGTCCCCAAGCGTACATGAATGTACTTGGTAAATTGATATACATATAGTCAGGGACTCAGTGGGAGGAGATAATAAATCCTCCCCAAGTCCTCTCGGGGCAGACAAGAAACAAGCAGAGCCAACTCTCAGTGACTTGTGCTAATAAGGCCAGGGTTAATGTGGATAAATGGATTTCGCAGATTATCCAAGAATATAACTTTCACCATCCTGACCTTTAAACTTTAAACTATTTCTTAAAAATAGCCATAACCTATGTGGACTCATAACCTACATGAGTTTCACTGCCAGGTTCTACCTCTGTCCATGCCCAGATACAGCTGCAAAAAAACCAAAGACCCACTAATGGCCATGCTGGAGCAGCTACCATAAAAATCGCTGAGCTACCTGTGAGACCACGATACATTCTGTACCCAGAGACTTACGGTGTGTTGGCCCTGACTACATTTTCCCGGGGCAAGGAAGAAGCAACCAATGGCTGCTCACCCAGAAACTTCTGTTATGACTCAAAGCACCATTTCCCCAAGCCACTTGAAGAAGCTTGTCCTTTCAACTGATCCCTGGGAAGTAATGAAATCAGGTCTTGGGTAATTCCTACTCTAGAACTATTTTACAGATATTTCAAAGCTGGGACAGGAAATGGCTTAGAAATGAGTAAATCTGTTATTTGAATTATTCAACAATTCTTTCCCTGACAACTCCTATGAGGGAGTTGCCTTCCTGTCATTTCTCATTATGATAGCTTTTCTTCACCTTCACTTTGCCCCTATTCCTGAAATATTGGCAAGATGATTCAAAACCACTGTGAAAAGCACCTTGGGAAGTTCCATCTGCACAACAGCAGCCCTATAGGTGACTCATGGCTTCATGTTATCCTGTACCTCAAGATCAAAATCTGAGCAGGTTAAAAAGCAAAAATTATTTACATTCTCTTGATGGGAATTAGAATGACAATGAGAAAAATAGACAAGGGATATGCCCACTTCAAGGGGCTGGCATACATTCATTCACTGATTCAACAAATGTTTGTGGAGTGTATGCTCTACACCGGGAAGTCCCAATAGAACATATGGATCTGTCCAGTCTCTACAGCACCATAGAATACTATCAATAATGACAGTACATGTCCCCTCCAACTCTGTCCATTTTGCATTTATACCAGTGAAATAAGTAACTGATCACAGTTATAAGATCAGGCAAACAGCCATCCCAGCTTGGTCAGAACTAGGGGGAACCTTGGGACACAAGACTTTGACTTTTAAAACTGGGCAAGTCCTGGGCAAACAGGAATGAGTTATTCTCTCTAGCACAAGGCTCAGAACCACACCTATGTCTGAGTTTCAAATTTTCTGTAAACAGTTAAACTTGACCTCTGACAATCTTTTATGGGACCTTGGATGATTTTTTAAAAAGTCTTTAGGCCCTCAGTGGACATCTGTAGCATAAATTTGCAAGATTAGATTATTTTTTAGGATTCCCCTCTAGACTTAGTATTCTAAGAGAAAATTAACATCTTTTTAGGATTAAAATGGGTCTGAAGATACTACCAAGGTATAGAGAAGTCCTTGGAAATCTCTGTCCATAAATAAAAATTACACCAAGTTGAAAGAACTGTTAGATTCCCAACAATTACAATAATCTAATCTAATTTAAATCTAAGCCACTCAAATAAGCCTCGGTACATGGGTCAACTTAGCCCAGTACAGAAAAATTCTACTCAGAAATTGTGGCAGAGAAGCCCAGAGTCTGTTTGGGAAAGATATCATTCACAATTACATTCAGTTGGGTTGGCAGAAGGATGAGCTCAAAATATTTTAGGTAAAACAGACCTTTGTTGCTATTATTAATATGTGCCTTTGCATCATGGGTAAGGTTATATGGCAGAAGGAAGTAAGGATCACACTGCTCAGCAAAGTGACTTCTTTGGAAGAATGTAAGTGAAAAATAAATGTGGGGGCAGGGAGTGGAGAAAAGTGGCTCCCCATCCCAATTCTAAGATGGATGGGGAGAAGCTTATTTCTCTTTAACTTTAGCAGCCTCATTTGTAAAATGGTCAGACAACGTCATTTCAAGTGTCATGTGAGGGTGAACTTGTTCTCTTTTCTTAAAATTGTGCCTGTATTTTTTTTCTTGTATTTATCCATTCTTACATTTTACATAGACTTATAACTTTTAATATAGCATATATATTAATATATGAACTATCTATATCATATAATGTATATAAAATATTTCTATGTATTTATGTATAACTTTCTATGTGTCTGTCACATTCTTAGATATAAAAAGAATTTCAAAATGTTAAAAAAAAATCCAGAGGAATATGTTGTGGAAAAGTAAGTTCCAGAACCACTGTCTTCAGCTCCTTCAAGTCCTATCAGATCAGGTTTTTGGCTAACCCAACACAGTAACGCAGATTAAAATAGGATATAAGGTGTCATCAAGAGCACCTCCATGTCTCTGAACAGCATTTACCCTTAAATTGTGGTGGACAAACAGTAATGTAAGAATATTTCATAGACCACAGAAGCCCATGCTTAGGAAGTCCTCAATGTCCCCTTGTCTAATGATGCTTGCTCCTCCTGTTGGAGGAGTCCAGAGCTGAGAATTAGGATGCTCCTAAGACAGAATTCCTTTTACCTTTCCTTAATGCATCTTCACAGATTTGGCTCAATGCTGATCCACCTGATTTCCTTCTTTGATATTCCGGAAGCTAACTGGGGCTAAGCACCGTAGCTACCACGTACACAGTAGCAGGCACTTAATAAAGGGCAATATCCAATCCTTTCTTCCTCCTTCCTATGTAATCACTAGCTCTAGTTAGGTCATGGTTAGCATTCCTTAAAAAACAGTTTTCCCTAATGTCCCTGAAGACCTACTGTGGGCTGACAGCAGAATGTTCCTAGGGATTGCCAGTGAAAATTCAAGAGGAAGACAAGAGAGTGAGGCCAAGGTTTGGCATGGCGATCCGAATTCTATTTGCAACCCAGAGTGGCTCTCTCGCCTTTAGATTGGCAAATAGCCCAAGAACAGTCGAAATTCCAATTCAGTGGCAAAAGTCTGTTACCCTCCCAGTCCTTAATACCAGTGGCATCGCAATGCTGTCCTGAGTTTGATTTAACTTTCTTGCCAATACACAGGAACAGGTTGTTTGGAAATAATGATCTCAGGACCTCCCTCAAAACTGCACTGTTTTTCAACCCCATTAGTGTTGAGATAGCAGTGTACAATTGCAGGATGATTTATCTCTCAATACTGATCTGTTGCTAAATTACTGGACATTTCCTCCACAGCTGATTCCATCAATCATGCAATCATCTGAACGGCTCTGCAGCCGGTACTCATCTCACAGAGCCACACGCGCTATTTATCTTACACGCTGTCTCTCACTCTTGTCAGTTTTAATTCTGCTCCATTCTCATCCTCTTCTCCTGTCCCCTGAAGGCTCTGTCTGGGATGTATTATTATTCAGTATTTACAGGGATGTCACTTTAAGAATGTCACCACTGCAAATGACAAAAATCCAGGGCTTTGCACAGAATCATCTGTGCCCTAGCCACCATTTTGAATGTTTATACCACGATGTAAATTCTACATCTCTCCATGCATCTTTAAAACTATCGACCTGGTGCACAGGAAGCCTGAAGGAAGGAGTATGGCATTTACTAAAACTCTCCAAATTTTAATTGTCAAGTTTCCATTTTTGAAGAGGATTTAGTCAATTCTCTATTTTTAGAAAAGAATAAATTTAGAAATGCTCCCACCATTATTGACATTGTCACACAAGTTGCAAGATTTATCCTTAAACCCCTAAAACTTAAAATTATGAACTGCCCACATCTTATGGTCAAATGTATTTCTCTTTTACGATGAAATTTAAATACTTATTTTAGCTAACACCCACGTAGCACTTCTGATGTCCCACTCTGTTCTAAGCACATACACACACATAATTTAATACTCAAATCAAACCTATGTTCCCCATTACTGTGGAAGAGGATATTTGGACAAACTATTTAAATAGGAGGGAAATCAAATTTATTCAGTCCATACTGTATGTTCGGCTTTTTTCACAGACACTGTCTTTCAAATGCTGACCACAGTGTGGAAGATAAATTTAATTACCTAGATATTCATAGATGAGAAAGCTGAACTGTCAGGTGGTTAGCAAACAGCCGAGGCCACGATGCCAGCATCTCAATATCTGTCTGATTCCACGTTCCACTTCTCAGTGCTCCACAGTGGCAATCTCTCTTTTTGCTTTTAGAAGGAGGTCTAATGATATTGTAGCTTATTGTCGAAAATTCTTCCCTGAAATCTATACTCAATTTTTGGCCTCATGTAACATCTTAACAGTCAAAGGTCAGTCATCTTTTTATGTATCAGCCTTGGTGGGGATTCCCTTTATCCAGATTTATTGTGAAAGAGGCAGCTGAGGTAGAACGTGTGCTTGCCTTTTCCCCAGATTGGACTAGAAATCTGGAGTGGTCTGCATTGGTTGGGCCTGCACGAACTGGTCCACCTTAAGAAAAAAGACATCCTCCTCATCGCCCAGCCAGGCTCACTGAAGTTCTTTATTGGGTCTGGAGTCCAAGGCCCAGCTAGGGAAAAATAAATTCACTTAACTTGCTCTGTTCAGTACCCATGGCACATGGGCCTCATTTGGCCCAGGATGGCTTTGAATGCAGCCCAAAACAATTGGTAAACTTTCTTAAAACATTATGGAAATTATGCATGGACCTGTTTTTAGCTCATCAGCTATTGTTAGTGAATTTTGTGTGTGGCCCAAGACGATTCTTCTTCCAACGTGGCTCGAGGAAACCAAAAGGTTAGACACCCCTGGCTTAGAGGATTTACAGTGAGAAATAAGCATTTCTTGGTCCTCTGGCCATTCTCAGCTTACCACAGACAATGTGGAGGAAGTTCAAATGAGCCACCAGAGCCAGGAGTTCAGAGTAAGAAATGGCAGATCATGCGGGCAATCCAGACAGGCCATTCAACAGCAGGGAGGCTAACAGAGGATCAGGGAAGACAGAGGCCAGTCAGATAGGAAGGTGCAGATCACAGGAGGCAAATGTGGGTGCACTTACAGGAAACCTAGGAGTGGTCTACAAAAGCATGTCTCCGGCTTCCCAGATGAAGCAAGGAAGATGGATGGAGCTGTAATTCCTGAGCCAATCTTCTGACAAGTTGTCAAGATGTCCTGCTAATAATAAGGGCTTATTCTGTGGCAGACACTTTCGTTTTATGCGTTATTAACTCTCTTAATCTTCTCAGCAATCATATGAAGCAAGTGGTATTCCTAGCCCCAATGTGTATGTAGAAACTTGCCTAGTCTCTTGCAGCCTATATCTGAATGAACTAAACATTCCAAACCTGGTCACACTGACTCTGGAACGCATGTTCTTAACCACTTCCCTGCCTACCACTATTTCGTGGGGTTGCGGTGAGGACTAAACAGCAAGCACTTAGGGATAGTGATCTGCAGTAGAAAGCTCTAGTCCAATCACTTGTTTTAGCCCCTAAAATTTTACAACAAGCCTATTTGGTCACCATTTGGTCAGGAAAACAGAAGTTACTTTGTTTGTTCCAAGTATATCAATAATCACAGTGCAGGGAATCTTAGAAGTTTACAGGCCTTTGAAAGGGCTGGACAATGTCATTCAGAAAAGCCACCAGCCTGAGGCTACTGCACATCTTAAGGGCCTTTGGGAAACTCTCTCTGTATCTAGGCCAGCAGCTCTGAGACAGGTGGTTCTCAATAGGCTCACCTGAAAGGCACCTGGAACCTCACATCCTCCTGCCCACACCTCTGCCTATAACTGCCTCCGTGGACCATAATGACCACTCCTCTTCTGCTAGGAAAATCTCACTCAAGTGACTCTTCTTGGCAGACTATACCCAAAGCCACACATGGATATTCCAGAAATGGTAGTTCCTGGCTCCTTGTCAACGCACAAGAGGCTTAGAGGGTGGACAAATGCATCAAGTTGAGCAGACACTATGGTACAGTTAGGTATAATTAGTATCCCAATTTTACAGATAACAAAAGTGAGGCACAAAGAAGTTAGCTGATTGGACCAAAATCACATAACCAGCAAAGTGACAGAGCCAGGATTCAAGTTCAGAGCCTGCACCAGAATCCACGCTCTTGCCATTGCATGAGACTGTCATCAAGAGAGATTAAAGCTTGGCACATATTACATCCATTAAGTTGAGCTGTTGTTGTTGTCATCATTGTTGTTATTATTATCATATGACTTGATTATATTTGCTTTTCTCATAAGTATCACAGCTGAACTGTCCAGCGATTACCCAAAGAATGTTGAAACCACCAACAGTCTATGGAATATTAACCACCATCAAGGCAATGTAGGTGAATTTTCTGCCCCTAACAAATGTGCCATTATGATTTAGTTCCAGATTTCTAAATCATTACCAACACTTTAGAGAAACCTGTGTCCTGAGTAGCCACAGATGTGCTTATGAATATGAGCATACATGCACACACATGTGCACACATTCATGTGTGTTCACATGCACACATATTCACATACTTTGTAAACAGCAGCAATATAACTACCTCAATTGATGCAATTATTGATGGTGAGTTCCAGGAGTTTCACCCAGGCAATCCCAGCTGGCCAATTATTGCAGGCAACCTGCTCTCACAGATCCACCGCACAGAAAACATGTCGAATGAACTTGGAAACCACCCTAGGCTGCAGCACGCTGAGAAAAGGAAGCTGAGCAGCGGCCTTGCCGGCTTTGGGCGGCCTGGCAGAGCCTGGAACACATGTGTGGCCTCTGATTCCATTTCCAGATGCTGCAGAGAAGGTTCTGTCATTGGAAAACGCGGCCCAAGCAGAAGGCCTGCCTGGTTTAATCACCAGTGCCCCCTGAAGAAGTTGAAAATTCACCAGCAGAGAAACGCAGTCTCTCGTGTCACCATCAGCGTTTCAGAACCGGCTGGAATTGATCTGAGGTTTCAGCCTTGTTCTCTTACAGCTCATTTAACCATGCAATTAGGCAGTTAAGGAGATGCAAACTACTTAAAATTAAACATGCTTCTCATCGATCCCGTGGCCAGAAGTTTTTACTTTAAAGTGATCAATTTTTTCTTTCTTCATGTCTCTTCTTTCATTTCTACCCATCTCCAATCATGCTCAGGAAAAAAAAAAGAAATAAACAGAGGGTGTTTATCTTAACTCAGCAATTCCATGATTTCTATCAGATGGTAGGAGCAAAAAATAATAAGTAGGAAGATTTCAAATGAAAAGGCTATAGAGCAGAGAGCAAGGGCAAGATCACGTGGCTAATAATGCATTTTGTAAATGCAGGGAAGAAAATTATGCATGAATACAGAATTTCCATGATAGGAAGGTGAACAGCCTGTTTAACGACTGCAAATTCAATGCTGGAAATCACATCACTCTGAACAGGTATACAGTATTATATTCCGATTGAGAAAGAAATGCCACGTAAATGCGCTAGGCAAAAAAAGGTAGCAGAGGAATATTGCATCTTTAATAGGATTTTTGATTCAAATGTGCTGAGCCAAACCATTTAAAATTGCATTTGAATAGTAAACAGATAACATCATCATTTTAAAAAACTTGCACACTTGTGCCAGATCAACAGAGAGTTTGCAAAATAGAGACAGGGAGAAGGAGGTATCAGCTCTGAATAGAAAATAAAATTAGATACAACTTCTCAGCCATGGGGCCTTCTTCAGACCTCAAAAAAGTAAAGCAAGGTTAAGTCAATCCTTTGACAGCCCAACTCCAAGAAAACTTAAGAGCCAGCAGTTCTGTCCTCATCAAAGTATTTTTCTCAAACACAAATTTAATTTGGGTGGAGGTTTATTTTGCTTCTTCCACCAAATTGTTTTAGTTTTATTCATCAGTTTGCATTATCCATGTTTAATATGTGACATTAGGGAAAAAAAGTGAAGGAAAACAGGCAATCAGGAAGTGACCCCACAGAATTAAAACACCATTGATTCCAATGCAGGAGACATCTAAGGAAGCTCATTAGCCACCCACCACCCCTGCTTGGCCAAGCCTCAGTTTCTTAGAATCCTCTTAAATGAATCTTTTTGTTTGGCCAAGTCTCTGCATAACTACAAGCTTGCCCTTTGTGTGCACTGACTTTCTTACAGCCTAAATTTTCGAGAAATCTTTGGAAATCCTTACAAAAATTTTCAAAAGTGGCATTTCCCTATCCAGAGTATTCAGTCCAAGGCTCTGGAGGTTTTTTAACTACTTCCCTTAGCATTCTTGAAGAAAAATTCGTATGGGAGAGGAAATAATCCATGAGAGAGAAAGGATGGATGGATGGAAGCTGAAGAACTCCTCAGGTTTTAAACAGAATTGCTGAGTCCAGGGTTTTCTGGTCTACCCACTAGTTAATATCATTTTTCTCTTCTCTGAGGTAGAGTATCTTCACCAACTCACCATCTAGGCTTCTGTGCAGTATCTTTTCCTTGAGAAAAAGCATACTCATTGAGGGGTTGGAAATTCACACCTGGAAAGGCTGACTTGGAAGTTTCTGGTGTATTTCAAACAGCAGAGGAACAGGCGGAAGCTTCAGGAAAACTATCGCTTGTCTATGGCACCATCAGCATCAACACAGAAGAGACAGAGAGGTCATGTTTTGCTTACATAATGACTTAAAGGATTTTGTTGTTGTTGTAGACCAAGAACTTTCAAATTTTTATTTATAAATTTTAAATAATGATTATTAAAACATCAAAATATACAGGTATTCAGAGAAACTTTCCCCATCCCTGTTGTCTTCCAACTGTCCCGGCCTGATCCCTTTGAAGAGATGACCAACTGTTACTTTGATATTATCATTTATCTTTCCAGAGATTTTCTAATATGTGTCCAATTCACTGTTTCTTGGCTTTCTCAAGTATCTTCTAGGCCGAGCTTGTCCAATTCACGGTCCGAGGGCCACATGCAGCCCAGGACAGCTTTGAATGTGGCCCAACACAAATTCGTAAACTTTCTTAAAACATTATGAAAATTATGCACAGACCTTTTTTTCAGCTCATCAGTTATTGTTAGTGTTAGTGCATTTTATGTGTGGCCCAAGACAATTCTTCTTCTTCCAATGTGGCCCAGGGAAGCCAAAAGTTTGGACACCCCTGCTCTAGGCTTTGACATTTTTGACTTCCTGATTTGCTTTAAGGGTCAGATTTCTCAGGTTTTATATTAATCATCTTGCAAGAAGAGAAAGATGTCTTCTTTTTCTTTTTTTATTCAATTTATTGGGGTCATTTTGCTTAGTAAAATTACATGGGTTACAGGTATACAATTCTACAGTACATTGTGTATGTGTTGTACTGTGTGCTCACCACCCAGAGTCAGTTCTTCCATCGCAATGTATTTGACTCCCTCACCCTCTTCCCCCACCCCCTCACCCCTTACCCTCTGTGAAAGGTTATTTTTTCATTCTAACTCAGGCATCACTAACAGGAAGTTGGTGAAAATATTTTCAAATACTAACTCAGTTTGCTAGGGTAAGTGTAATCACTGTTTCTGAAATGATCTTTAACTAGTGATAACGAAAAGAGATTATTATTTTACCTATCCATACATGCATAAGTGCTCTTGGAAGTAAAGGTACATTTTATTATCTCAGAAAACACACAGGTGATATGGGCTACTATTTTATGTATCTATAGTGAACATCTTTGGGTTTTATTTGCCCAGCAATCATTACCCCTATAGCCTATTTTCATTTAAAGGGCTCTCCCCATTTTTAGCCCATGTACTTCAGATTGAGCTAATAAAAGCTCCAAATGTCAAGACTAGATGTATGACCCCTGCCAGGTCACTCAAAATCAGGTCACACAGAAATTGCTCTGGGATCATCACATGATCCAAGTAGGCCAGTGAGAACCTGCTCTGGCCCTTTGGTTGGTTCTCTTAGGAAGAGAAACTCTCTGTGCCTGAAGCTGCTAAGCTGGTAGGTAGGTTTGTCAGACCAGAGCTGCAGGGTGCCATCTTTCCCCACCAGTGGAGGACATGGCCTGAGAAGGAAGCCATCACAAAGGAAAGCAGAATTGAAAAATAGAGAAAGAGGAAACCCAATGTGTGATATCTGGATCCAAATCTCTCCTTTTCGAAAATGTGAGCTAACTATTCCCCCTTTGCTTAAGTCATTTCAATTGATTTTCTCACTAAAAGCTAAACATCTCTTTATAAGAATAGCAGTTGACTTATTCTTTTTTAAGCTGAGAACTGTTTTGTTCATATCACTTATACTATAAGATGCAATACACAGAGACAAGAGGAAAAAAAATCCCCTGAGTGGGAACCATGCCTCCAGTTCAGCATTAGCCCTCTGATCTCAAACATCACCTAATTATCAAATGAACCCCAACAGCTGAAACTACCCTGGTCTTCATGAGATCAAAAGGTACTTCTTCCAAGTATCTAAATTTCCACTGTTACCATTTTACTGTTATGCATCTTCTTGTCTTGTCTCAATAAACATACATGCTGTATTTACAAGAAAAAAACATATCACAGAAAAATTGTATCAATTTGCTCACCTGCATCAATGCCAACAAATTAATATATGCCTCCTACTTTTGCAGATACTTCTATTTTCAGCATTTAAAAGTTGGTTATTCAAAACCCCTCATTAATAACTTTACCAAACACCCAATGCTTAGACTGGGGAACCAGAAGAAGAATCTCATGATCAAATTCACCACTGTGCTCAACTCACCACATAGAGTGTTTGGCTGGTGTCCATGACTGAGCACAGTGCCTGGCATAAAAGTAAGTGCAACACGTACTTGTTGAGTACAACCAGCTAACAGTTATTCGAAGAAATTCACTAGATCAAGACCAGAATACATTTGCAATGATCTCTTTTCTGAAATATATAAAGCACCTTGCCTCTTGCATTCACCTAAGGAAATCACTGAAGAA
This sequence comes from Lyroderma lyra, assembly GCA_004026885.1. Taxonomy (NCBI): domain Eukaryota; kingdom Metazoa; phylum Chordata; class Mammalia; order Chiroptera; family Megadermatidae; genus Lyroderma; species Lyroderma lyra. The sequence continues at coordinate 72,949 of PVJL010006459.1, read as the reverse complement.
AATGGCCCTGCTGCAGCTCAGCAGGCAAGCCCATAGCCATCTAGCACAGGACACTCTCAGCCAAGAGGCCCGATTTCAAATCTCTTAGAGGCCCTGGAGATTATTTCTATGCCAAATAGATCAGAGACTACTAACATAATTGCTCACATGGGCTCATGTCAAGAGTAAAAAGTAGGGGAGGTACAGAATTTGCAGTGTTCCAATGTCATCATGCTTTATTTTTCAGCCCTAGGGTTTAGAGCAGCAAGCAGTCTCCATGGAGATGATGGCATTCCCAAGGGGGCAAAACTGGCTCTTCAGGCTGCCAATCTTTACCTATTTCAATGGTTTGTGGTCCTCCAAAGGGCCACAGAGTACAAACAGGTACACAGTATATCCATGGTACTGAAATTTTATGGAGATGAAGAGGGAATTAAGAGGGGGGAAACAAAAGTCCCCAAAGGCTCCTGAGGAGAGAAAAAAAATGACAAAAATGTTGAGCAACACCAGCAAACTGAAGAACTTAAGTATGCAAGGGGGCAGCAAATTTGCAAGTTGTGTGAAACTATAGCCTGGCCTTATTATTTAAGAGAAAGCATAAGTCTACATATTTAGATAAAATGTCCTAATTTTCAAATATTGGTTTGTTTTAAAAAGAAAATTAACAAGAGTCCTTTGTGAGCCAAACAAAATATATCCCCAGAGCCTTGTGGCCTGCCAGCTGCTGGTGTACAGTCCATATCCCCAGGGGAATCTGAAGAACTGTCACAGCCTTAGAGCACTTGGGGGTTACAATCAGTCACATTGGATAAAGAGCAAAAAGCCTTAGTTACGCTGCATCCTGTTCATTGTTTCATCTACAAGTGAAACCATGTGCCCACTGGTGACTTTGAGAAACATTTTTCTGGCTCTTCAATATTCACCAAGGTGTCAATAATCTTTGAAAAGGGGCCTTCGTCATTCCGAAGCTATTTGTTTTTTCCATTTTATTGTATTTTAAACCTTAAAAAATATTTAAATTACAATTGACATTCAATATTACATCAGGTTCAGGTGTACAGCATAGACACTTACATAACTTACAAAGGGATCCTCCTATATTCTAGCACCCACTGGCACCACACATAGCTACCGTATTACTGACTCTATTCCCATACTGTATTTTACATCCCCAACTTCCATTTTAAATAGTAGGAAAGAATACATTACTGTAGAATGATAGAGGAGGAATCAACCTCAGGAATAATTAAGTCATGTCATCCCCCTTGTTACAAGCCCTGAACACGCCTCCTTCTGTGAAGAGAGCCCCCAGTCCTCCCTGGGGCCTGAGACCCACTGCACCTGACTCCTTGCCTGCCCTGCAGCCCCATCTTGCCCTTTGCCCCAGGGCTTTCTTTGTTCCAACCACACATCCTTTTTGGTTTCTCTAAGGTAAGCTGCCCAAGTGCCCTTCAATAGATGACTGGATAAAGAAGCTGTGGTACATACACACAATGGAGTATTACTCAGCTGTAACACCTGAAAAGGCCTGAGGTGGTAAAGCAAAGCTATTTTTAAATGAACAGAACAATGATCTGATGGAAAGCCGGCTTGTGATACATTCAGGCTTTGAAAGCTCTGCCTTTCAAACCAGCACACCTAGCTCCCGCATAAGTAGAGATTTGTTTATTCTGCTTATCTCAAGCCATAGCAAACATTGTCCCTGTCTCTCAATGGTCAAATTTCTGCACACCGCATCTTAATTCTGCCTTAGGAAGATAACTCCGAAAAGTTAGAGACCGTATTTACTGAACTTGTTATAGTCACACAAAAGGATGTTAAGAATTTGATGATAATCTTCCCGTTCTTTGAATTAATATGAGTGCCAATCTAAACAGCACATAGTGAACGAAATTTTATTTTAATTGCATTCCTCACATTCCCTTACCTTCACATAAATTCTAGGAATAAAATTAAAGACAGCTCTAAAAAGTATGTCTTTCCTCCTCTAAATGACATGAAGACATTAGTTTTGCCTTAATCACTTCTCATTTGAGCAGCTTAGGGAGTGTCAGCATAAATTTTTTATGTGTCAGACATCCGCCCCCACCTACTCAATCCGTTCCTGTTTTCTGCCTTTCTCTCCCATCATCCCATGACTTCAGACAATCTATTTTCTCCAAAGTATTGGGTGTTTTTGTAAAGGACTTTTACCCCCTGTTAGCTGTGACTGTGTGAGCATGCAGGAACACTTGTAATTCAGCAATTTAATGGGCAAAAATGGAAAAAAATTGTTAAAGTTATTAAGAGATTTGGGGGCCACCCTGAGCTCAAGGAAACCCCAAATACCCTGAGACGCATTCCCAGTTCCAAGACGCGTGAGGGCTTTGTTCTTTCCTCTCTGTGTTCACCTATGGGAGTTAAGTTCAGGAATTAAAATTTAATGAAGAATCAAGTTTGAAATTCTGCACCCGTGCATAATGCTTATAAATACACCACACTGATACTACCCAGGTATTATAAATAATACATGTAATGTTGATTAAAATTTTGATGTAGATTTCTAAAAACTTTATTAAAGTTGTAAAATAACTGACATGGGTTGTTTACAGTGAGGTGACAACTTAATTAATCAACTGCTGTCTCCACTGCAGTAAAGACTGGAATTGCATTTTCTCCATTTTCTTTTTATCCCTGAAGAATGAACCAGAAAACACAAAATCATCTCCCTTTCAAACACCAAATTATCTTTCTTTCACAACAGTCTGAGTATTCATTGTGAAGCGTGACAGCACATCGTCTTTGCCTACACTAATAATTAATCTGGAAAATACAAATCTCTGCCATTCAACTAGTGAAGAACTAACGTGATAACCAGGGAATATTTTATTCACACTTAGTCCGGAAATGATATTTTTTTTTTCTTGGTACAGAGCAAAATTTCCATTTTCAAGTCACTAAACAATCTAATTTTGTGCTAAAGGCACAAATTAAACACACCGGGTATCACCACATGGAAGAAAAAAATACATAATATGTACCTATAGCACATTGTTTGTTTCAGAAGCCTTGCTTAATGAGACTTACCCCTCTTGAAATGGAAAATCCCAAAATAATGATTGAAAATGAGTAAGATGATGGCAAAAGTAATATTTTAGTTGTTTATTATTTTAGCATTGCCCTTTTCCAAGAGATTTGTTAAAAATGAAATATTTTAGGAATTACAGGATCCTATTTCTTAAGGCAAAGTGTAGTTGTCGATACAGGCTCTACTGATTCATTCCTTGCTACAACCTATTCATTCACACTACCTACAAGACACTGCGGCAGGCATGTGGGGGGTTGCAAGGATCAAGATACAGCTCCCCTGAAAGGGGCTTCCAGTGTAACAGGCAAGATGCATCGTGGACAGGGATAACTTTGTAGCATAGAGACTGAACCAAACATCTAGATTCAAATCCTAGCTTCACTGGATGACTAATTCCCAATTTCTTCATCTGTAAAGTGCGAACAGCAGTATGACTTACCTCATAAATGTGTTAGGAGAATTCAATGAGATGATTCATGATAAGAACATAGCACAGTTAAATACACAGTTAGTTTTCTATAAAGTTAATTCTTCTATCTGCAATGGTAGTACTGTTGTTATTGTGGTTGTTGCCCGAAGTAGTAATGGCCAGGCCCTGAGCTCTCAGCATAAAACAGGAAACAGTAGCTAATCATTACCGAGAGCTGCGTCCTTTTAAATTACCCATCTCATGATTATCCTGACTTTCCCTCTGAGCTCAGCCATGTCTAATAACCTCTTCCTTAAACCACACTTCAAATCTAACTCATGTTTGCTGTCTGCCAGCATTAAACCCCAGCCCCAAATGAACCACTGAACAAAATAAGCATGTGCTTAGGGCACAAAGTGAAGGGAAGGGGGGCACCTCAGAGACTTTCTCCCTAGCTAGCATGTCCTTAACTCTTTCCCGGTTCCCTCAACTTCAGTGGAATGTTCTGTCATTGTCTTTATCTGTGGTCTTCAGCTTTATTCTGCATCACTTTAAAAAATGTTTCCTTGGACAGGGTAAGTGATTAAAGTTTAAATGTTGGGTTTGAAGGTATCCTCAGACATCACATTTGTTTCCCTTTCCTGGAGCAAGATTCTGCTTCCCTTTCAGCGAAAACACAGCTGGCTGGGTCTGGCCAGCATGTAACTCATCTGCTAGTTTGGGTAACAGACCTTTAAGCTCTTTACTGTAAGTGATGGAAGGGCCCAGAGGAACCACCACAGGGCATCAGTTGACCTTACTGCAGCCCTGTTGACACAACACACACAGGGGAGCACAACCTCTCTGACCTCCAATATCCTGACAGATAACATTCCCATAGACATGTGAGCCGGGCTCCTCATTCTCGTTTTCATAAAGTTCAAATGTTCAAGGACCTCTCACTATCATTTAGGCCAGCCCCCTACCAGAGATCCAAATCCCCTTTCTCCTTCAAGTTGCCCTGTGACCCATTTAGCTACTCTTCTGCTGTGTTCTGCTACTTCCTGTACGCCAGCCCCTTGAATGTAGCTCTATTACAGCCCACATCAGCGTGTGTTGTCATTGTTAGTTTGTGTTTAACCCTTCAAGATGACACCACACACATCTTTTCATCCTTAGCAATTGACTCACATATGCATAGTGGGTGTTCAATAAATACTTTTGAACAAATTAATTCATAATTTACTGAAAAAGAATCAATCAAAATGGCTGAAAAAAAATTTACTGCTCCTTACTAGGATCCTTATTAGACTGAGCTCTAATTGTTAATTAACCACAGAAATGTTCTCTTAGCAGAAGTCCTTCATCATAAATGTTTCTAGACCTGAAAGTCCAAGTTTGATGATCAGTAAATCTCAGAGGATTAATAAAGAGTGTACAGGATATTCAGCTCCTTTTGGATAACATGAAAAGCTGTTGAACATTCTAGGTCACTCACATTTCCACCTTCTACTGCAGTGCATTTTGATATCATTAGCTAAATATCAATTTATTAATATCGTGAAGTCTGATCCTCCTCCAGTAACTAACCCACTTTTCTGCACCTTTCCCCAGCAAAATACCCCAAGGCAATGGTCTCTTCTTACCTTCTCTACCAACTCTCCACATTACTATGTCTAATAGGCAATTCTCAGTTCTCATCATAATGGACCTAATGGCAGCATGTGGCATAGTTTATTAATTTCTCCTCCCTGAAACATTTTCTTCACTCAGCTACTTCTCAGACTTCTTGGCTGGTTTCTCCTCATCTCCCTAACAGCCAAACACAGGTGTCTGCCCACAGGCCAATCCTTGAACCTCTTATCTTCTCTATCATCAGTCACTTCTTTAGAAATCTATCCAGCTTTAAATACCACTATACATAGAAGGTTCCCAAAAGTATATATCCAATCCTAACTCACTCATTAATTCTAGAGTTATAAATTCAACTATGTAGACAACATCTCCACCTAGGACTCCTAATAGGCATCCCTGAGCCAACACATTCAAAAACGATCTTTTATTCTTTCTGCCTCATAAATGGCGCCTCTTTCCTTTTTTGGGGTTGCTCAGCCCAAACTCCTTGCAATCATCCCTGACTCCTGTCTCCTCCTCAGATCCCACACCACTCTATCTGCAAATTCTGTTGATTCTGCCTTCAAAATAAATCCAGAATCTGAGTGCTTCTTCTTATTCTCACCCTAGCCCAAGAACCATCAGTTTTTGCTGGGATTATTAAGGAAGTCTCCTAATGAGTCCTTCTGCCTCTGTCTCTGCTTCCTCTACAATCTATTCACAGCACACAACCAGAGTGACCCTGTAAGCTAGATGATGTCACTCCTCAGCTCTAACCCTCCCGTGGCCCCCATCCCTTCAGAACAAAAGCTGACAATTTTACAATTGCCTGGAAGCCCCTCCAGGATCTTGTTCTTGTCATCTCTCTGCCTCTCTGGCGGAAGGGAGGAAAAAAGGAAGGAAGGAAAAGGGAAGAAGAAATAAAAGGAAGGGAAAGGAAAGAAGGGGAAGAAAGAAAGGAGAAAGGAGAAAATGGCTCAACTATAGTTTTCAAAAGTAAAGTGGCTATTTTTAAAATAATGTACTTTGTAATTTTAACAGTCAACAGAAATACTCCTTAGCATATGTCTCAGCAGAATTTGGATTTTGATACTAGCTTTAAGACTAAATTGTAGGTTTGTAACCATACTAACTATTCAGTGTTTTCAGAAAATTATCTATGAGTCAATGGGCAAATGGAATGGATACATTATAGATCCTCAGAATACTTTCAGAAACAATCAAAGCATTTCATACAATAGAAAAAAAAATTCTGAGGGATTATTTAGAGGAGCACAGGCCTTTATTTTGGGGGCACATCAAAAGTACAATGCTGAAAATATTGATGTTAGGCCAGAAAAAAAGAATGCAGCTTCAGAAGAAAAAGAGTGTTGACAGAACAGAAGTGATCGACCTATGATGTCAGATTAAAAATTCAAAGTAAGTATCTATAAGCTTGTAAAACACACAGTTGTCCCACACATCACAGATTGATTTTAAAGGCATTCTCATTGTGCTGCAGAAATTACATATTTGGATCTGAGAAACGTCAGTTACTGAAATATTAATATTCTTGATATTGTTTTAAGAAAAAGGCTCATGACTTGAAAGCCCACAACCTGTAGAATCAAAGTAAACTTGGATCTGAACAATGAGCCTAGAGATTCTGCAAAGATCTAGAACAGAGTTCACAGAGACACAAAGGCTGATGTCACCACTCGTGACAAAATTAAAATTAAAATTCAATATTTGATCTAATTGCTTAAGGTGCTATCTAATGTGACAAAGCATTACAGTGGCCACTTTTCTCTATCTGTCTAGTCAATCTAAGTGATTTATCCAAATAACTAAAGCTCTCATGATTAAGTGTCAACTCTGTTTAAATACGTGTAAAATGTGTTAGCTCCTTGCCTATAATCTCAAACAGAGTCCATTTGATGTCATTTAACTTATTTCTGATGGCTGGGCTGCTGCCAGGGAGACAGTATGAGGTAGCCATAAGGAATTTGACTTATTTTTAGCTTTATTAGGGGATAATTGACAAATAAAATTGTAAAATATTTACACTTGTACATTGTGATGATCTGGCATATGGATATATTGTGAAAGGATTCTACTATCTAGTTAATAAACACATTCGTCACCTCACATATTTATCTTTTTTTGTGTGTTGTTGAGAACATTTATGTTCTCCATTATACAGTACAAATTATATATAGTTATATAATATAAATTATATATAATATAATAACTTTCATAATTATACAATGATATATCAGATACATAGACATACAGCATACTCACCATGTTTTACATTAGATCCTCAGGCCATATTCATCTTATAGCTGGAAGTCTGTACCCTTTGAACAACTTCTATTTTCCCTACCCTTTAGAGCAATATTTTCTAATTTTTGTTTTTATGAGTTTGACTTTTTTTTAAGATTCTACATAGAAGTGATACCATGCAGCATTTGTCTTTCTCTATCTGTCTTATTTCATTTAGCATAACACTCTCAAGATCCACCCATGTTGTTGCAAAAGGCAAGATTTCTTTCTCTTTCATGGCTGAATAATACATCTATAAACATGCATCCATTCATTCATTGATGAACAATTACCTTGTTTCCATATATTGACTATTGTGAATAAAGCTGCCATGACCATGGGGTACAGATATTTCTTTGAGGTCCTGTTTTCATTTCCTTTGGATATATACCCAGAAGTGATTGCTGAATGACATGTCAATTCAATTTTTTTTTTTGAGGAAGTTTCATATTATTTTTCATAGTGGCTGTACCAATAGGGTTCCCACCAATGGTGCATAAGGGTTCTCTTTTCTCCACACACTTGCCAACATTTGTTATCTTGTCTTTTATACAATAGTCATTCTAATGGTGTGAGGTGATACCTCATTGTGGTTTTGATTTTCATTTCCATAATGATTATCAATGTTGAGCACCTCTTCATGTACCTATTGGCCGTTTGTATGTCGTCTTTGGAAAAATATTTCTTCAGTCTGTCTGCCCATGTTTTAACTGGATATTTTTTTCTATTGAGTTGTATGAGTTCTTTATATATTTTGGACATTAACCCCTTATCAGATATGTGATCTGGAAATATTTAGTTGCCTTTTCACTTTGTTGAGAGTTTCATTTGCTGTGCAGAAGTTTTTTAGTTTGATAATAGTCCCACTTACTAATTTCTGCTTTTATTGCCTTTCCTTTTGGTGTCAAATCCAATAAATCATTGTCAAGATCAATGTCAGGGAGCCCCTTTTGTGTTCTTCTATGAGTTTTCTGGTTTCAGGCCTTATGGTAAAGTGTTTAATCATTATTGAGTTGATATTTGTTTGTATTAAAGACAGAGATCCAGTTTTATTCTTTTGCATGTGGCTGTCCCATTTTCCCAACTCCTTTATTAAAGGAATTACTCTTTTTGCATTGTATATTCTTGGTTCATTTATTATAAATTGATTGATTATATAACAATATCCATTCATGATTTTTAAAAACTCCCGACAAACTGAGTATAGAGAGAATATACCTCAACATATTAAAAATCATATTATTTTTTATGATTATAAGCCCACAGCTAATAACTTACTCAATGGTGAAAGCTAAAAGTTTTTCCTCTGAGATCAGGGATAAGAAAAGAATGCTCACTCTTGCTACTTTTATTCAATATCGTACTAGAAGTCCTAGCCAGAGCAATTAGGCAAGAAAAATAAATAAAAGGCATTCAGATCAGAAAGCCAGAAGTAAAACTATCTCTATTTGCAGATGACATGAAAACCCTAAGGACACCATTTAAAAAAAGAAACTGTTAGAACTAATAACTGAATTTCAGTGAAGCTGCAGGATACAAAATCAATACACCAAGTTAACAGTGTGTCTCTATACACTAACTATGAATGATCAGAAAGAGAAATTAAGAAAAATTCCATTTACAACTGCATCAAAATAAGAATAAAATACCTACGAATAAATTTAACCAAAGAGATAAAAGATCTGCACACTGAAAATATAAGACATGGACGAAAAAAACTGAAGAAGACACACAGATAAATAGAAAGGTATTTCGTGCTCATGGATTGAAAGAATTAATATTGTTTAAATGCCCGTACTGTCCAAAGCAATCTACACGTTCAGTGTAATCCTTGTCAAACCAAAGGTATTTTCTATAGAAATAGAGTAAACAATCTTAAAGTTTGTATAGAATCATAAAAGACCCCAAGTAGCCAAAGCAATCTTAAGAAAGAAAAACAAAGTTGGAGACCTCACACTTCTTGATTTAAAATTATATTACAAAGCTATGGTAATTGAAAGAGTATGGTAATACTATAAAAAGATACATAGATCAATGGGAAAGAATGGAGAACCCAGAAATAAACCTGTGTATATATGATCTATTAATAGACAATGAAAGAATTGAACTTTAAAGATGGATGGAAATGAGAGACTGCTCACTTTTCCACTCAAAAAACATTTGACTTTAAACAAAGGTTTTTAAACTTCTTGAACCTCACTGTCCTCATCTTGAAAATAGGGACAGTAACACTCCCACTGGAAAGAGGTCAGGAGAATTTCACTGAGTATAATACACACTGGCAACATTCAAATGTTAGTTTTGTGGCCCATCTTGCCTCCCCTGTCCCACTCACCAGTACCATCATGCTGGACCACAAGGAGCACCACACTGGGCAGCCCCACAGATTTGAGACAGAAAGATCATATGGTATTTTTCTTTCTCAGTCTGACTTATTTCACTTAGCATAATACCTTCTAGGTCCACCCACGTCATCACAGGCTACAACTATGTTTTTTAAGTGAAATATAATTGACATGTCAATTATATTAATTTTACAACTTTTTAACCAATGTGAATATTAATTTTCATTACACAATATTAATTGCATTGGTCCTCAAGGGTGGAGCCTGTGAGACCAGAACCTCTAGACAGATTAGTTTATTTGTCCCAGCATGCCTGGGTAGTGCAAATATTGTCATGATACGAAGGCTGTGAAGCCTAGAATAAGCTATTCCCACTCCTTGTCATTCTCTTCATAACTCCAGGGGGCTCTGGTACCTTCAGGTTCTGAAACTTCTACAATTTCAATCCTGTAATTGGCAAGAAGCCTAACTTGAGTGTCAAGAATCGAAAAAGCATACATGAAAGAAGATGGCTCAAGCAGTTGCCAGTATGTGAAAAGATTCAATAGAACAGCAATTAGCCCAACAAATGATTCTGCTAAGTGTAGTATTGATGGTTATAGCAGGCTCCTGATGATCTGTGATTCACAGGACACCTGCCAGGGGCCAGAGATACAGAAAACAGGGTCTCTCAGAGGGAGTGAGGAAGGGCTCATTCTTGATGGTTGGGATTCTCTGTCCAAAGCAGCAAGATGCAGTCCAGATCCCATCAGGTAGGAAGGCTGATGCTGTTAACATATTTCCTACCCAGGTCTGGATTGGCTCAGAAACTAGGGGGGACAGGGTGTGGGAGATGGAGATCACTGACTCAATCTAGTAGACTCTCCACAAGGCACAGATAAACGTAACACTTTTCCCCATGGCCCCTGATCTTGAAAATTGTGGCCCTGATGTAAGAAATTTCTCCCTTGGAAAGGACACAGTTAGTACCACCCCCCTTCTCATCCCACTGGAGTGGACACATCTCCACTGAACAGAGAACAGGAATGCAGACTTACTACTCTCTTCCACAAAGCAAAGCCTGAACATGTGGCTTAGGTTAAAGGCCCCTTCAAGACTACAACTCTCTGTCACTGCAAACATCCTCCCTCTCCATCACAGCACTTCCACTGCCTCTAATTTACATTAATCTATCGTGGCTCCAGTCCAAGCCACGAAGCCATGAATCATGGACTTTTCCACCGCACTCTCGAGCTGGCAACCACCCCACTTTTGTGGGTAATTCGACTTTCCCAGTCCTCCGGACCTTATCTGTGTGGCTGATGCAGCCTTTTGCAGGAAGCCACACCTCATTTGGTCCTCATTACTGGCAAATATAAAACCAGGAAGATGTGTTGGCAAGTCTCACTGGATTGCTGGCTCCATGCAAAACCACTCATTCCCATAGTGCTGACGTGCCACTCCCGGGTGCCAACCCCACTATTATCTGCGGAACTCACCACGGTCACTAACTCTAAGAGAAGAAAAAAAACATGGCCGAGGACAGAGTCAGTGTTCTGCGGCCCAGTGTTTATTCAGCCCAGGTAGTGTCTGCCTGCTAGTCCCTCCTCTTGCGAGTCTTGTCCGCAGCCCTCCCTTCCTTATGAATAGCTGAGAATGTCACCTCTAAAACTTTTTTCCCACCTCTGCTTTGACCAAATACTGCACCCTCCCAGCATCTTCCCTTGACATTCAATATCATATCAAATTCAAATAAATCACAGTTGGCTTTAAAACCCTCCAGCAATTCATATCTGCCTACGTCAACTCCCACACTCTTCAGATGCCCTTGTCACATAAACCATCTCACAGCCCTCTTACCTCCACTACTTGCGACTCTGTCTCTTTCTTCCCCACTCTCACACCCACCTGAATCGACCTCCCATCACTAACTATCAAATTACTTACCTTAGAGGAAACAGAAAAGGTTGAGTCAGGTATCTCGGTTCATATTCTTACCTTGCTAATTCCTAACTATGTGGCCTTGTGAAGTAGCAATAATAGTAATGAGAACAACAACACGCGTTCATCAAACGCTGTTGTGTGTCAGCCCATCTAATCCTCATAACCACCCTATGAGGTAAGAACTCTCATTATCCCATTTTAAGGATACAAAAATCAGCCAATCTCTCTAAGCACAAGTTTTCTCATTTTAAAAACTAGAAATAATAACACCTATATCTCGAGGATGAAAATAAAGAAAATTGTGAAATGCACAGCACACAATTTATATCAATTTTCTTCCTTCAAAGCCCCATCTCCAAACCCACCTTATTCACTATTTCCCACAATTTCTGTCTCTGTCAGGAATCTTCACTTAGCTGAATAAAAGAAAGAATAGCGCTCTTCTCCAGCAGTTAAATAGTGTCCCTTTCTTTTCTCCTTCACAATGAATGAGAGCTACACACCAGGAGACAGTGGTTACATATGCTGTGCCCCAGAAACATAGGACCTGCAGCTCAGCTGGCTCCATGATTCTTGGCTGAAAACAGAAACAGGACTTTACCTTTAGGAGGGGTAGGCAATTGTCCACCAAATGTGCACTGAGGCATTTTCCCTCTCCAGGCTTCCTCTGGAGAGAAAACATCTTTCCCACCTGTTTACTGAAATTCCTTCACCTGGGGACAATGCCTTTCACAAAGCCGGGCTTAAAGTGCAAATACCGTTGGATGAACTCATACTTTGGTGTGACTCCAAGTTGCAGGTTTCATATCTTTGCTTGCCAGCAAGAGCTGGCAGAGGTGATGAGAACACCAGAAAGGGAAAGAGGGCAGTTAATGAAAGCACAGAGACAATTGTGTCCACTTATCTATTTGGTCCAGAATAGCACCATTTCTCATTATGCCTAATTATAAAAAGGCTATGGTAATAATCAAGCTGAAAGAAACCCATTCTCATGTGACTTCTGAACAGAAAGAATTAACAAATCATGATTACAAACTACCTGTAGCCAACCTAGAAGACTTACCTCAGTTTACAGGGTGACCTATTTTTTGTTCTCCTTTACACCCTGGGCATTGTTTGATAATGAATGTTCATATATCCACAGTCCACCAAAGCCATTGAAATGACCAATATTTCCCATATTTTAAGTTAGGGCTAGAATTTACCTGTCCTGAATAAATGGTAGCCAGTTGTAAAGTTATTGTTTTCCATTCCAATAAAAGATACAGAATAATTATTTTCCATATCTACAATTATTTTCCTGAAATAAATAAGGTGAAAGAATATTAAGTGTTGTGGCAGACAGCCTCTAAGATGCCCCCAGAGACTCTCCATCTCCTGGTTTCAGCGCCCTGGTATAATTCCCTCCTCTTAGGGTCAGTTGAAATTATTGACATGCTTCTAACTAGAATGTGGCATAAGAAATAGAATGTCTCTTATGAGATCAGGTTATATAAAGACTGTAGCTGCTGTTTTGGATGTTCATTCTCTTTCATTCTCTTATTCATCTTGAGGAATTCAGCTGCCATGTCTTGAGCTGCCCTATGAAGCCCACAAAGCAAAGAATGGAGAGAGGAGGCTTCTAACCAACCACCGGCAAGAAATTGAGGCCCTTATTCCAACAGGGGCAAGGAACTAGATCCTTCCAACCACCACAAAAAGGGAACATAGAATAAATCCTCCCAGCTGAGCCTTCAGATGAAACCACAACTCCAGCAGACAGCCTGACTTCAACCACACAACCTTGCAGCAGAGACACCCAGATAAGCCACACCCAGATTCCTGGCCCATGGCAATTGTGAAATAATCAATAATGGTATTTTAGGTTACTAGCTTTTGGCTTAAAACACACGACGACGACAATAACCAAAGCAAAAATACGTAGAACTCCTTTCATTTTAAAGCCCTAAGGGTTTAACTGTGATTTTTCAGGATCATAAAGAAATAACTAATTTTTATTTCAATATTTTATTTAATTTTTAGTGAGATTTAAAGCATCAAATAAGCTAGAGCTTTTCCTTGGTCTCATTAGTTCTTCTAATACTTAAAATGAAAATAACCATAGAACATTCTAGTTTATATAACTCAGAAACTTCAGGGTTTTGTTTTGTTTTGTTTTTAAGTAATGTTAGACTCTAAGGATTATGTGATACACTGGATTTTAAAATATCAATTTAACTCTTTACCTTTGGTAGGCATCCATAAGCTTTCTTTGAGAGTCTCAGCAATTTGGAGTGTATAAATATTATCTAGACCAGTTGAAATGTAAACAAAATGAACCTCAAGGGGTAAAGTAAATCTCAGGTTATCACAGAATTGGTATGTGGCATAGCTCAGATCAAAACCCACATTTCCTGACCCCAGATCATGGTTCTTTTCATCTCACTACTTTGAAAAATAAAGGAAGCATGGCCATGAAATAGAACATTATCAGAGGAAAAATTTAAATGCCCTAATGCAGCATAGCAATCCGTGGTTCACTGTCATCGTCTTCAACTTGCAATCTGCATCTCAACAGCAAATAGCCAATTGACTGACCAGTTTATAAATAGTCCTGATTTCACAAGAGCTCTCCTAGGGGTTAACTTGCTCTTTGCATAGGTTAATTTAAATAGCAGTGAAAATTCAGCTTGAAAGGATAATTACAATATTTCACCTTCTTTTATCTCAGGTTATGCAAATGAGGCTTTAATCTTCTCACAGTTCATATTATATTAATACAGGGAATAAAAAGATCTCGATATATTGTGTGCTGTCAATCATCTTAAAAGTATATGCTCACACAATTGTAATCGGTACAAACTGGGATAATTCCCATAATCGTGACTGTGTATATCATCAAGTAAACAGATGGACTTATAGCTTGGCAGCATTCTTACTTGAGTAGTGTAAGCTGTCATTTTTATCATATTACAAAGTTTGGGGGTCTTTTTTGACATCTCTCTGTTATCAAGCGTATTTACTAGACAACTAGTGATACCCTCAGAAAAAGCTAACTCAATTTCTGCCCCCTTTTAACCTATAATTTCCACATCCTGCTGAAGGTGATGAAAGCACTGACTCTGAGTGGCAGGCCCTGGACTGTAGCCTCCTCCCCTCCTCTGCACCACAGCTCCTGAGGGAGATGCTGTCGCTCATGGTATTGAATAGTGAAATGTAATGGCCAGAGAAATGCAGCATCATCGAGCTTAATAAATATCAGGAGGAAGCTGGCAGATAACTTTTAACCCTAGGGCATTTGAAAAAATCAAAATACTGTTCTCTATCTACACAGTGTTAACACAACACAGTGTGTTTAAACGGAAGTTTAGAGAGAGAGACTACCTAAAGTTTTTCTCTTATACCTTTAGGCCAAGCTCAAGGTCTAAGTCCTCCAGGAAGTCTTTGATGATTATCCCAACTTTAAATAATTATTCCTTTAAGTGTGCGACCACAAGACATTGCTTATTCCAATGAAAGGCAATATAAAGTGGTTAGGAGTGTAAGTTCTATAAATAAACAGCCTGCCTTCAGATTCCAACACCAGTATTGACTAGCTAGGGGTTTGGTGCAAATAATTTAGTCTCAATTAAGTCAGTTTCACCTATAAAATGGGGATAGTATCTGCCTCATAGATTGAGACCATTATAAAGAAAGATTGGGACTGCACAGAGGACTCTGTAAAGATTAGCTCTTGAGTAATTACTGTGTGCTCACCAGGAACATTCACCTGTTGTATTGTAAACAACCCTCTCAGTTAGATACAATTACCCCCATGTTTCAAGTGGGAAACCAAGGCTCAGAGAGGTTAAGTAAACAGCTCCCACTGAACCATGGCATTTTGGGACTGAAGACCATCCCTAGAAAATTTCACAGCTCTTAGACTTCTGGATAGTACTATCTTTAGTCTTCAATGATTTCATATGCCTGAATACGTACAGGTAATCTCCTTTATTGCTCTGTTAAGCTGCCGTGGGGTAAGAATTGTTTCTTATTCTTCTTAGGATTCCCAATGCCTAGCATAACATTTAACCCATAATAGATGCTCATTGTATTTGCTTAAAATCAAATGAGTTAGGAAAGTCGCAGTTTCCTTATAGGAACTGTAACTCTTCAATAAGGAAAAATTTCTATCAAAATAAGAAAGATCAGAAATTTCATTCAGAAACAAAAAAAAAAAAAAAAAAAAAAAAAGATGTGCTTACACAGTTATGGGCCCTGAGCTGTCAAAATCAAAATGGAACTGAGATTCTGCCAGAGGCATCTCTCCTTGAGCCCATCAATCAGTGTACACTTATTGATTATCTTCTGGATGCCAAAATAACTTCATGATATCAGTGGCTTCCCCACAGCTAGGTCAAGCTTATTTCTGACATTCTGAAGGAATTGTACAGGTTACTATCTAACCCTAAAGGACACTGGAAAAACCTCTATTTCAAGTTATCCATAAAAGTTTATAGTTTCATAACAAGCTGTCACATGTAAGTCCCTCAGCGAAGTCAGCAGCACTTTTCAGGTCCTCCTGAGAAAAAGCAATTTGTGGATGCTGGGGAACACCTCAATGTCAGAAATGGAGTTAACCCTTAAAGTGCAAGGTAATGAGATGTTTATTCTATCTTGTGTGTCTGTGTTGGTTAAAAAGAATCCTTAAAAAGTTTTAAAGATATTGACAAGAGAGAAAAAATATTTCTGAGCAGAGTAAAGAATCAGTGAGTAGAGATAATTAGACTTTTATACCCAAAAGAATTAAATCAAACCCCTACCTCACACCTTATACAAAAATTAATTTAAAGTAGAACAATAACCTAAATATCAAAGCTAAAATTATAAAGCTATTAGAAGACAGCATAGGGGTAATTTTGTATGAACTTGCATTTGGCAATGGGTTCTTAGATTTAAAAAAAAAATAAAAGTAAGATCAACTAAAGAAAAAGATAAATTGGACTTCAAAAAAAGAAAACTTTTGTGTATCAAAGGACATTAATAAGAAAGTAAAAAGAAAATATACAGAATGGGAGATCCAATTAAAACTGGGCAAAATTCTTGAATAGACATTTCTCTAAGACGATATATAAATAGCCAATAAGCACATGAAAAGATGCTCAGTGCCATTAGTCATTTAGGAAATGCTCATCAAAACCACAATGAAGTATCACTTCAGACCTACTAGGACAGCTGGAATAAAAATAAAAATAAAAATAAAAGTAACAGAAAGTACCAAGTGTTGGTGAGAACGGAAGAAATCAGAATTCATACATTGCTGGTGGAAACTACTGTGACAACAGTTTGGTGGTTCCTCAAAAAGAGAAACATAATCATATGATCCAGCAATTCTACTCCTGGTTATACAAGTATACCCAGACGAACTGAAAACAGGAACTCAGACATAGCTGGGTGTCAATGTTCATTTCAGCATTATTCACAATAGCAAATAGAAACAATGCAAGTTGTCTGGGCCAAACAAGTGTCCATCAACAACTGAATAAAGAAATGAAATGCAATACATATGCATACAGTGGAATATTAGCCATAAAAAGGAATGAAGTTCCAATACATTCTATACAACATGGATGAGATGTGCAAACATTACGCCAAGTGCAATAAGTCACTCACAGAAGGACAAATATTGTGTGAATCTACTTATAGGAAATATCTACAACAGGCAAATTAATAGATACAGAAAGTGGGTTAGAGGCTACCAGGGGCTGGGGAAGGAAAGTGGGTGGTTATGGCTCAGTGCTTACAGAGTGTCTATGGGGGGATGGGGTTGATGAAAAAGTTTGGAAATGGTAGTGATGGCTGCACAACATTGTGAATATAATCAATGCCGCTGCATTGTGTGCCTGAATATGGTTAAAATGGTAAATTTTATGTTATATTTTACCACAATAAAAAACTTTTTTTTTTTTGAGAAAAAATAAATCGATGAGTGTTGCCCTCTCCAATTCGAACAGCTCTTGAGTCAACTTTCTCTAAACTAGAAGCACATCACCATGGTGACACACGTGCTGTGGGACCTCAGTGAGTCGCTGTGGTCTCATACACAGTCTCCTCCATCATTCCTTCTCCCCTCTGGCCCAGGTAAAATGCAGCACCGTGGCACGCAACCAAAAATTGTTTGCTTTTATGAAGTTTCTCCATAAAGAAAGAGCATACAACTTAGCTCAAGTGAGACCATCTAATGAAATGATGTGAGTATGTTGTGAGTATGTCTCAATTCACTCAAAAACCTAGAGGATAATAGAAACACCACAAGAATTTCACTCTAAGCTTTGAAGTGAAAATCACTTATAGCAAAATAGCAAAATATGATTTTCCTTTTGGGGACCAATCTACAATTTTTATTTAAAGATTTTACATAAACTTCCAGCAAGTAATAACATGACAATCGTAATAAATAAGAGCATATATTTAGACACTTAAATGGCTTCTCAAAATGGCAAAACCCTAACTTACTTTGAAAAAGATAGTGGATGATTAAAAAATGGTCTAGTAATCCATGATGGAAATTTGAAGCCCAACATTTTACTTTGCACATTCCTCATGACAATGAACAAGACGTAGCTATGAAGTAAACCCTGAGAACAGAGCCATATGTAAATGTTGGCCAGCATTTTGCAGATCATGTAGGAAGAAGCAATAACTGATTCTGCTGCCCCAACTTGTGGGCAGTAACCTAGTTCATAGAACTGATTTTTTTAACCTAATCCAAAATACAGCCATTATAATGAACCACTCAACCTGGGTTTCACTAGGCAGAACGATAGAAGTACTTTAAATTTCATGTAATAGCTAATCAATTATGGTATGATTATATGGCCGTATTATCAGCATCGTTCATGACGCACTCACATATTTCAGTTTCACCTCAACATGATTCAGTACCAGGAAATCATCCCCTTAGGGTAACTTTCAGCATCACTGACGTTATCAGTTAACTGACAACATTCAGTTAGTGAAAGTCTAGGTCCTTCTATTAAAAACACTCCAGGAAAGGTTTCTAGATCTCCAGAAACTGACCAAAACCTGAATGTTTTTTAGCAATAGAAGACTTGTGATGAACTAGATGGAGCTTTGGGTTTTCAAACTACAAATCCCTCTGTTATTTCTACTTTCTTCCTTCCAAATATAGGGGTCTTATCAGGTCACTGTTCGTGTCCTGCCATGTTTACAACTTGGATGGACTCACAGGGAAGCACGGGCTCTTCCTAGTGTGATTTGGTGTCACCCATGAGAATACGTACAATGTCATCAACTAGGCAAATGTAAACTAAACTAAATCACAGCAAGAAAAAATCCAGACAAAACAGGAAGATGAAACCAGGAAGAAAAGTTAAGTGATGGCATGAAAGGTGGTAAGATCTTAGAGGAAATAAGACTCAGCCAAAAGCAGAGCTGTGAAGTTCTCATGGCCAAGAATTCACCTTTCTAGAGAAAGTAATTTGATTATAACATCCATATTTTCTTTGAGAAAAGAGAATACATGCAAGTTCCTTAGAAGAAACAGATTTTTTTTTCCTGGAACTTTAGCCTATCCAAGAGGTCTAAATGAAAGATCCTGTCTAGGGCTTCATATATAGAGCATCAGTTTCCAAGCGGTGATACCTGTATCCCAGGGGTATAGGGTGGGGTGGGGTGGGGTGGGGGGTCAGTAATGGCAAATAAAAAAAGTAAAGTAAAAAAATGCAAAACATTAATTATGGAACAATCAATATATGTTAAGTTTGAATCACTGTTCGTGGAGACACTTCAAACTTAGATCACATTAAGGAATGATGATTAGTGAGGGCATGGCTGTGAACCCTTCCCCCAAACTGCTCTTCTACCAATCATTCTGCAGTTTGAGAACAATCCATTCGTGATGTTTCTAGAACTTCTCCAAACATATAAATACATCCATAGCCAGACTGTTTGATCAATTTAGTTATTGACTGAATAAAAGTGTGATGTCCTTAATCATGATTTTTCTCAAGTAGTTTTTTTTATTTAATGTTTAAATGCTTGATCAATATTATCAATATTTAACTGTTATGAATATTGTAAAATTAAATCTGTGGTTTGTACATTTAGTGTAGTAATTTTTCTTTCCTAATCTATTACCTCATTTCCAGTATTTTATATTAAGATAGCACTGAACAAAAGTGTCCGTATTTAAAAACAGCTGTTTTTAAAACAAGGGGTACCTTTATAGAAGTGAATTTTAAAAGGGTACATAAGTGGAAGAAGGCTGGGAAACACTGATATAGAGGATACTGGGTATTACAGAATAAAATATCTTCAGCAATATCCCTATCGAACTTTGATTTCCTCAAGACGTTCCTCAATGTAAGGCAAGGGCACAATGCCAAAGTCCAACTCACTGTTAAGCAGAAAGTCAAGGCCATGAGTTCCACTCACGCTACTCTCTGGTGATGTGGAAGATAAGAACCTCTCAGAATCCATGTCAGTCTACTCTCTGTCAATAGTGTTTCTCTTGACTGAGTTTTTATTCCCACACTAAATAAGATAATATTCCTAAGCAAGAACCTAAAATTCAAGTAACATTTTTCTTGATTAAGAATAATCTATGTTTCGAAAGCCCTCTGGAGGAAAATTGATAAGTACATCTAAGAACCTATCAAGGTAACTAAATATACAAATTCCTCCTTAGATGTAAGGAGATTACTTTTTAAAAGATCATGAATCAAATAGAAATAATATGTAATAATTCTAACATTATTTAAATTCTGTTTAAACAGAATACAAAAGAATATAGAAACCATTCTAGGTTATTTTTATTGGGCCACCATAAATCTTACATCAAAGCCTTAAAAAAGGATTCACAAATAAAATGTAATACAAATTAAATTTAAAATGCCAAGTTTCACTTATGAATAGGTGTAGGGGTTCACCAGGGAAACCCGAAAATCCTTTGCACCATTTTAGTCTTCTCAATCCTTGATCTGTCTTGTCCTGTCATGGAAATAGATGAGCTCATGCATATTTATGTCAAGGGTTAGGTGATGGAGAAATGACCAAAATATAAGTATAGTAGGAAAAGGGGGGGGTGGGGTGGGAAGAGGGCTTACTCGGAATTTCCTAAAGTAGAAATATGAAGACAATTTACCCCCATTTTTCTTAGTTGATGAAAATTTAAAATGCCATTCCCATCTACAAATCAGTTTCGCAAGGAACTTTCCTTTTACGTTGATACATCCATCTCTCCAGAAGAATCGCGTTGGGAAAGGGCCCTCGGCTGTCACACCGACACTTGTGGATCTCCTCTGGCAGCCAGAGATGATTATGTAAACTACGGGGTGCGCAATAAATAAAGGTTAAATGATCATCAGAATGTGTCCAACATCTGAGCTAGCAGCATGCACCTTGGCAGGAGAGATATCAGCATTAAGGCAAATCACATCCAACTGTGGAAATGAACTTGTCCGATGCAGGCTGTCCTGAGCGGAGCGCTTCTGCGGCACCCGGCCCGCCTCCCGCGGCCGCCCTCTGCTGGCTGCCGTCGCCTCCTGTCAGTCGCCTCGTGGCCGAAACGTCAGTGATCCCCGTGTTACAACTCGCTCATTGTCCTTGGGGGGAACTGGACGAAAGCAAACGACGATATTTGTATCATTTAAGTGTGAGGTCTCTGGAGGGAAAAACACTTGATCTGTTGGTGTCCACGGGTAGTCAGGGCGAGAGATCTTCGGGGTAAACACGAAAAGGACCGCAATCCCTCTCCAGGAGAGGAAATGGAGCGGGCATACTCTGGGCCATGCACCGTGTGGAGCTGGGAATGAGCTCATTTAACCCATAAAACGGACCGATGGAGTAGGTTTTATTATCATCCCCATTATTCAAATAAAGAAACTAAGATACAGAGAAAGTGAGTAACTTTCCCAAGGTCACACAGCTAGGAAATGCAGGAGCTGCGATGTTAACCCCAGGTGGTGACACCAGAAATGTCTGTCCTAACAGCAATGCTACAGTGCCACCTGCTGGCCAGCTGGGAAAATCCACTTGCCCGTGAAATCCAGCAAGAGCTGTAAACAAAACTTGAAACGCGGGAAAATGGAGGGGCGCTGGGACTGACGGTAGGTAGGGACTCCATTTAATATAAACAAGTATTTGACAATTGTATGAATTATAGATACCAACGAAAAAGTAAACCATGAACACTATGAAAGAAATAATGTAATCAACAGAAATTGGGAGGAAGGGAGGAAATGTGAGAACATTAACCTTTGGTGGCAGAAATTCAAATTTCAAATGTAATTTTTAAAAAAATGATAGTGACTCCAACTTCTCAATAGTTTTCATAATCTTTTTAGTGGAATCTTTAATGAAATAATGTTCTCTTACAGTAAAAAAAAATCCATTCAAAATTTCACCTCTTTTTTATTTTTACTTTTCTTTTGCTCAATTCAAATGAAATTAAAGTTAAAATGCTCTTAAAATAGCACCAAAAATTGTACCCTATTTTTATAGAAGTATATATAGAACGATAACTGGAATAATGAGTTCCTTGTGTGAATGGAGTTTATTTCTGGAGGAGAGTTTTTGGGAAGTTTTTATTATTAATAATATGGCTATTATTAGTATTTCAGTTCTCCCATTGTCATGCATTTATTGATCACTTATAATACACCAAGAATTGTTCCTGGTTCTGGGGATACAGCAGTGAATGAGACAAACCCAGACCTTTGTCTGCAGCAGAGGAGAGACAGAAAATAAACACACAAGCACATGCTCCTATATCCGGTATTGAAGAATGAGAAGGGATAGCGGAATGACAAGAAGAGCTATTTTTATTTTGCAAAGGTGATGAAGGAAGAGACTGACCAGATGTACCGTTTTAAATGGGACAGAAAACAACAGGACTGTCCTGTTTCAAAGGGTACGTAGGGTCAGCCTACTGACACCTTGAATTTAGCCCAGTGAGACCAAGCTGACCAGACGTACCATTTGAATGGGACAGTCCCATTGTTTTCTGCCTCGTTTAAAATGGTATGTCTGGTCAGCCTATGGAGGAACCTTTCCAGTGTGGTAACATTTAAATCAAAAACCGAAAGGCAAGAGGGACCCATGTAAGGGCCTGAAGAAAAGCATTAATGCAGAAAAAAAAAAAAAAAAAAAAAAAGCTGATACAAATATCCTGAGGTAAGAAGGGACAGGAAGGTAATAAAGGATGTCAGTAAATTCTAACACTGTAGTTTTCGAACTTGAACCAAGTCAGTCCGAAGGCATGCTTAATATCATGCTATTTAAAGCACTGGTCGTGTGCACGTTTGATCTAGCGTTTATTCATTTTCATTTTCCCATAGCCTCCCCCACTTTGCCCAGCCTCCATGCCAACTTCTTACTCCCACGGAGCACTGCAATGAGTAGCTAGGCTCTTTGTGTCTTGTCCCAGAGCAGTGATTGCCCAAGTGGGGTTGTTAAATGCTTACTTAACTACCGGCAACCTCAAAACTTTTATTGACATTAAACCCTTTCAAAGGCGTCTGACAACCTGGCTAAAAGACTGTATACTGTGGGAATCTCCTTCATTAATGAAGCAATTAATCGCGAGAATTAGCAAACTTCACTGAGAGCCAAGTGCGCTGCTGTGAAGATGCAGCTCCAGGGCTCTCCGGAAATCCCCAGGCCAGCACGCCAGCGCCTCGCCGCTCAGGCGGCCCGCTGTGATTGACAGCTCTGCTTATTGATTTGGGATTGGAGAACAAGTCCCCGGGGGCTGGTGCCTGTGAGTCAGAGGCAGAATCTGATGAGGCGGACGGGGCCCTGAGGGAGAAGCTCACACACAGGGCGGAGCGGAGAGGCGCCCCTACCTCACCCGCCCAGGCTCGACCCGAGCGGCCTGGTGCTGCTTTCCACAGCGAACCGTCCCCACGCGGCTTTATTTGAAGATGAGAGCCCAAAAGGGCCTTCTTGCTCTTTGGGGGAAAAAAATGTTTTAAAGCTTCTCAAATACAAACTTTCAAACTGCTACCAACCGGCGTGTGCTTCAGGGAAGAAGGTAGGAGCAAAACATCTGGTTCACTTTGCATCCAGTTTGGACTGTCGTAAGGATTAAAGCGCGTGTACGTGCATGTGTGTGTGTGGGGGGGGGTGCCACTCTTCTGCTGATAAACAGACTCTAGCGGCGTTTAGAAGCATATATCTTCATAAGGGAGGCCCCGCACCTGGCCCCCCACATCACCTGGCATCAGGGGCAGATGGTGAGATGATTCTAAGCTCATCAAACAGCAGGTCACCCCTGTCTCCTAAACAAACAGTTCTCAGACACGCTCGGAGGGGCGCCTGAGCGTCGTGGGGTTTTGCCACCCGCGCAAACTAATGATGTGCTTAATTTCATCTTACAAGGTAGGAAACGCTTCCCCTGGCAGAAAACATGACTACATGATGTGTGTGCCAAGTAAAATCCCGACCGGAAACACACAGGCCCCTGGAATATGGTATGAACCATTGATCTAAGAAGGAGGCATGCTTCTGGAAGTTTCTCCATCAACGTCTGCTTATCCATCATGTGCTCATCTACTGTCTTGTCTCTTCACATTAGCTGCATTTAAGCATTAGCTGGTGCCAACATTTTAATTAAAAGTTACAGGAAGACAATTTTAAGTTGTGAGCACTCAAATCTAACTGCTAACTTTACTGTTTCTGCAAATTAGAAAAAGTCTCCATTGATTGTTTGATTCTAGAAGTAGGACAGCTCTGCCGAGTGTGGTCGGGGGGGCGGGGGGACAGTTGAGGATCTTGGTGTTGCCTTGGACCTTTGTCCCTCTTGCCTGTCCCACCCACCTTTCCCTGCTCCCAACAACCTGCTTTCACTCCCAGCAAACTTTAAAGGAAGTGGGGGACAGGCAGGAATTCAGTGAGACTGCAGGTTGCCCACAAAATCCATTCTCTCAGTCTTCCAAATCACATTGAATGGAATTGAAGGCAAGCACATGGGAGCTTCATTCCCAGCCTCGTTTTATGCCTGTCGACACCTGGGTCATAGAGCAGGGGACACGCTGCCCCCCATGTGCTCTCACCCTTTTCCACGGCTGGAATCATCCCAGCTCCAACCACATAGAAAATGGCAACACCCTAAGGGATGGCCAACCCACAAATTGGAAAGCAGCTACCTTGCCAGCCTGGACAGTTCACATCAGGATGAGTTCTTAAGAGAGAAAGAAACTTCTTTGTTCATCCAATCTCTGCTGCAACTGCCTAGTCTTGCCCATCTGTAATAATACAGGAATTAATCACAAGAGCATTGTTGTGAATACACAAAAAATGCAACCAGTCGTTTCTATACGGCTGTTAGCTCCTGGTTCAGAACTTTCCTGGTTTGCTAACCACTCCTTTCACCTATTTAAATCTCCCTCCTTCCAGGTTGGGAGCCAGCCACACGGGCAGTCTGTCCTACAGAATCTCATAATATCACGTGGGTTCTCTTTCTGTCAATTGTTTAACATCTTTCAGCACAACAAGTCAAGTTCTTCTTGTGAACTTGTGACCTTGAGGATTCTGGTTTGGAGGACTACTTAGATGGTGCACCAGTTATCTCAGATGAAGAGCAGAACAACCATGGAGAGAAAAAGAAGTGGGACTGGAGAGGGGCATTTGGTCACCTGAGTAGTCCTCCAGAACACTCCAATTCTAGGACAGAATTGAAAGATGCTCAGTAAGGGAAAGAAATTTAAAACAGCCTATCAAAAATAACAACCAGAACTGATCGAGTCAGAGATCCAGAAATGGAAAAGAGAGAGGGAGATTATCATCAGGGAACAAGCCACCAATGACATTGCCCTTAAGGTATTATACAATTTACAGACAAGCATTGTAATTGACTCTGAACAGAAGACTGATTTCCAGATAGCACTATTCTCTACTGGCCTGAGATGCCCTAACCAATCACATTTACCTCTCTCCATCTTTGCTTTTTCATCTGAAAAATGGGAATAATAACAAAACATGCCCAGAGAGGGTTATATGTGATAACATAGTCATGATAACTAAATAGGACAATCCACATGAAAATGATACATAAAAAAGAGGGCACCGTGAGTGTGTGTGAGTTACTATGCCTTACATGACATTCAAAGTTACGTGGTAATATAATGATAGGATAGTGCAGGCTGGGAAATGGGATAAAAATAAGTTTAGAATGTTGAACAGGATAGACAGGATGAGGTACTGAGACAGAAACCTGGAGAAGTAAATCAGTAGCAAAAGCAGATATTTTTGTCAAGCATACATCTTAACTTCCTTTGTCCCCCACTGCTCCTCTCCCAGCTCTAACACACACACACACACACTCACACTCACACACACTCACACACATACACACTCTCTCTCTTTCCCTCTCTCTCTCTCACACCCACATGCATGTGTGCATGCACGCACCCACATGCATGTGTGCATGCACGCGCACACATACATACACATACGCACACATACATACACACACACACACACACACACACACACACACACAAAACCGGTCTCACTTGGACCTGTGCACTGATGAAGCTTAAAGGGAGACCTCATGAGGAGTGGAGGGCAAGCTGTCAAGCTGTATACTTCTAACACAAGTTGAACAGGAATGGTTTATGAAATCATGCAGCTTAGCAGGTGTGATGGCATCAAGAATAAACTTTCATAAATACTGCATGATCCCATTTACAGGAGGAATCTAAAATAATCGAACTCGCAGAAGCAGAGAAAACAGTGGTCGTTGCCAGTGGCTGGGGTTGGGGGATTTGGGGAGTTGTGATTCAGTGGACCTGAAGTCTCTGTTAATGCTGGATGAATAAGTTCTTCAGATCTGCTATACAACATAATGCACCCCGAAATTTGTTAAGAGAATAGGACTCATATTAAGTGTTCTTACCACCAAAATAAGAAGTACTCAAGGTAAGGCAACACATGGACAATGTTTTATAGAATTGTACACCTGGAACCTATGTAATTTTTACTAACCAATGTTATCCCAATAAATTCAACAATAAAAAAATAAATAAAAGACTCAAGGAAACTGCACAGTGTTAGATGTGCCTGTTACTTGATTGCATTGATGCTATCGAGGGTGTTTGCCTATGTCCAAACTCATGACATTGTACACAATAAATATGTGCAGTTATTTGTATATCAATTATATCCCAAATAAAGCTGCTTTGCAAAGAGTAAGTTGTCACAAATAAAATGTTTTTCTTACTGGTGCCACTAACCTACATACCAGATCCAGTTGTTGTAGGTTTCAGACTCAGTGGTTTATTTGTTAATTCAGTTACTAAATATTTATTCAAGCAAAGATTATGTACCACATATATTGTGGTTGACATCAATACAGTTTAGTAGGTTTTTTGTTGTTTTGCTTTTTTTTTAATTCATGAAATTAAAAGTTCAGCTCTTGCTTCAGATAGGTAAGTCATTCATTTGGGAAGGGCAAGCAAACTCAAGTCTATCCTATTTGAAAAAACTTTAGAAAATGAAATTCTAATAACTCCCTTAGTCATTCAACAAATATTTCTTAAATATAAGCCATTTCCAAAGTACAGTGCTGAGCCTTATAGGTAAAGCAAAAGATGGAGAAGCGTACCTCTGAATGCCTTATTTGTGACTAACAGTGTAAATAAATTCATCAAATGTATACACTAACCTTATGCAATAGATATCCCTGGTTTAAAAATAAGAAAACTGAGGTCTAAGATCAAACAGCTGATAGAAGGCAGAGGCCCAAAAGATTGACTGCCTCTCTCCTGCTAGGCGAGTACACATTGACAGCCACTGATGGATCGGGAAGCGCGCTCTCACCAAACACTGAATCTGCTCATGTCATGACCTTGAACTTCCCAGCCTCCAGAACTATAAGAAATAAATTTCAGTTGTTTATAAGTCACTTAATCTATGGTATTTTGTTAGAGCAGCATGAATGGACTATGACACAGCCCTAGCAATGTAGTATAAATAAAATACTGGGAAATTGTCTTAGATTAAATATTACTACAAGTCATTTGTAGGTTCCCCCATCAAAAGGGGGAGTCCATCACCCTTTACCTTGAATATAAATAGACCCTTGGGATTAGCTCTGTCCCATAGAATGTAGTGAGAATGACACCGTGTAACTCCTGAGCTCAGGCCTCCACAGGGTTTACTTTCTGTTCTTAGAGCCCAGCTGCCATATGAGAAAACCAAACCAGCCTTCTCCAGGATGAGAAGGATCATATGCAGAGAGGGACCAGTCCTCCCAGCAATTTCTGCAAAACCATCTGAGGACAGACGTAAGAGTGAAATGAGGCCATCCAAGACCACCTAACCTGCCACAGGCCCACCAGCTGAACTCAGTCATGTCAGGTGAACCAGTGGAAGAAGTGCCCATCCAAACCACTAAACCATGAAAAATAAGAAATGTTTATCACTGTAAGCCACTCCATTTTGGAGTGTTTTGCTATGTAAAAATTGATGCCTGAAACAGAAATAAGGCAAATGGTCCTAGAGAATTTTGTTCATTGGCTTTTCTGTGTTGCATGTATGAAAGCATGCTACAACTAAATCAAACTACTGAACACTGTGAAAAACATTATGGAGATAATAAAAGACAATATTATCTAGTGTTATTAAATATTATGTTTTCAATAAAATAGTTTAATATATGGTCAACATACATAAATGTGACTTTATGATTGAAAATAACAGTTTTCAGACTTCTACATCAACAGTGGCAGCGCACTGCTGGCAGAAAAGCCGCTGGCTGCGGGCTGTTCTCCATGTGCTCCCAGAGCCCCCTCACTTTTCACTATTCCAGGAGGATGTTTGAATACATGTGAGAGTGACACTATTGCAAAAGGAAATTTTGACTACCTCTTAATACACTTGAATTCTAAAATTAATGAAACTCCCACCTTCCTGTTCTTTAACTCTTACTAAGCAAAAGGACGTGCAACGTACAAACTTTGCCTCATCGTAATGGGTCGTAAGTGTGAAATTGAAACTGCTACCCTACACCTCCTGGCAAAGACTGGAGGGTTTTGAATTACATGGTCACCGTGACATGTTCAGCATACCAATCTACATATAAAATGAAGAATGAATTGGAATCGTCATGTGGACGCCCAGAAATTAACTAATTGGTTGGGATCCAATGACAATCACCTAGGCAGGATATCCACAGTAGTGAGTATCCACAGATAGCCCCAGCGGACCACACCTCCCAGTGTTCATGACCTGTGTTGTCAGTCATCCCCTCCCTTTGAATCTGGACTTGTCTCACCCATAACCATTAGATTGTGGCGGAAGCAATTTTCAAGGCAGAAGAAACCTTGCATCTCCTACCTTGGTCTCCTGGAACATTCATCTGGGTGAAAGCCAGCCACCATATAAGAAGTTCAACTACCTTGCGACTACCCTGACATAAGGAAGGCCTGTGGAGGAGCCACATAGAGAGGCAACATGGAAAGAGATGTTTAGCCAGCTTCCAGTTCTTCCAGCCAATGTATTCCAGGCACCTGACATGTAAATGAAGAAGCCATCTTGGACACCTAACCCAGGTTACTCTTCAAATAACTGCAGTCCCCAGTGACATCTAGCTGTCACCTTCAGAGACATCCCAAACAACTACTGCTCAATGGAATCCAGTCAACCCACAAAGAGAGAAAGAGAGAAAGAGAGAGAGAGAGAGAGAGAGAAGAAAAGAAAAAGAAAGTGCAAGAGAAATAGTAATAATTTTATATTTTAAGTGAATTAAGTTTTGAGGTGGATTCTTATACATCCATAAATAGTCAAAACTATCTATACCAAATATCACCTGCTAATTAAAGATTGTTCTAAATTGTGTCTGTTTTCCTCTATGATAATATTAACTTAAACGTATGTTAAAAACTTAGTGTATGAGTTTGCTAAGGTTGCTATTAGAAAATAGCATGGACTGGGTGGCTTAAACCACAGAGATATATTTTCTCACAGTTCTGGAAGTTGGAAGTCTTAAGATATTGGCAGATTTAGTTTCTCTGGGGGCCTCTCTCCTGAGCATGCAGATGGCTGAATTCTTATTGTATCTTCACATGGTTTTTTTCTCCGTGCACTCGTATCCCTGGTGTCCTTTCCACTTCTTATAGGGACACTAGTCACATTGAATTAGACCCCTCCTAATGGCCTCATTTTAACTTAATCACCTGTATAAAGGCCCTGTCTCCAAATACAGTCACATTCTTTGGTACTCGGGTTTAGGGCTTCAACACATGTATTTGAAGGGGACACAATCAGTCCACAGCACTTAGTGACCAGAGCAATGTTGCCACAAGTTTGCTTATATTGTGAAATAGTATCTGTCATATGTAAATGAAGACAGACTTACTGAATAAATGGCTGAACAGGGAAGGGCTACAGGGACTTACCTGAATGTGAAGAGGATTTACAAGGATGACTTAGTATTATGTAAGCTTAGCATTATGAAATACCTGTATCCCTCTGTAACTCTATACCCATCTCTCCTACAGATAGACTTGCTGTTTCTTATGACTATTATCACCTTAATGTTTAAACAGGGAAGAGACCGAATGGCCATTGGAAGCCTGTACGTGACTAGGAGCACAGTCACATGCTTGGCACTGAGTGTCATAAAGCAAACTGAGCAGTTGCTTTACTTGTTCCTGTGGAGCTCACACCCAGTGAGGGCATGAAGAGTGCAGTAAAGGGCAAAAGGGGTCATAAACACACAGAGTGCTCTGGAAGCCGGAAGAAGGGTGAAGAGTCTTTGCATATCCCGTGTGCACACATGCGTGCACACGCATACCGCTCTCTGCAGGGGGCACCTCCATGGCTCCCGGGATAACACTGGAGATACCACTACATGCTCGAAGAATTATGCGATTCTGTTGCTAGCATCAGTATTGATTTACTTCCCGCCCTAAGAGAAGCTCTATAACCTCCCAGGGACATAATCCCTGATTTGCACTGAAGGACAGGCCCTTCCCGACAGAGGAGCGAGGAGAGGCTGTTAGCTCACTGTCCTAAACCGGGGCTTCAGCCCAAGCTCAGTCAGCTTAGTTCTCAGGCTTTAGTTCCCAACTAATGAGTCTGCAGCCTCAGCCTCAGGCTTAAGTTCTTCACCTTTGGTTTAACTTGACCCAGCTGCCTGAGCCCTCCTTGGGTGCACTAAGACGACATGCAGCTCAGGCTCCCAGAGGCTTAGAGAAAGCTTTCTGAGTTGCCGTGTTGTTCTCCTATTGAGTCAGCAATATATAGTCCGCTGTTATAGATCCCTGTTCTGTTCCTGAAGGAAACCCTACTTCGGATTGATCAATACACCTACCTTTGAATATTATCTATGTCAAAATTCCTTACCTGCTTTCTCCTTTCACAGTATTTATAACTAAATTAGGGTCCCTTCCATGTTCTGCTTTATTGCCCCCTCCACTATCAGGGTCCGGGGGGGGGGGGGCTCCTGAATTTCAGGTCGGTGTGGGGGATGTTAGGGGCTAATAATCTGATTGGAAAGGGAGGCTGGGGATTTGCCTTGACCTTGCATTTGTGTAGCAAGCACACTGGTTTGCCTTAAGAGTTTATATTTACTATTTGGAGTTGTTTGAAGCTGCTTTCATTGCAAGCTCCCAGTTTTTCCTTCTACTCTGTGATGGTTAATTTCGCGTGTCAACTTGGCTGGCCTCGAAGTGCCCATGTAACCCCTCGTGTCCGAGTGTGTCTGTGAGTGTTTCTAGATCAGGTTAGCACTGGGGTTGGTAGACTCAGTAAAGCAGATCACCCTCCCCTCTGTGACTGGGCACCATCCAGTCTGTTGAGGGCCTGAACAGAACAAAAGCTGGAAGGAGGAATCCATCCCTTTCTGCTCCTGGCCGACCTGCTTGAGTCGGGCCAACCCATCTCTTCTTCTCTGCCCTCAGACTGAGATTTAAACCATTGGCTCCCCTGGTTCTCAGGCCTTCAGAATCTGACTGAATTATACCACTGGCATTCGGGGTCTCCAGCTTGCAGATAATGGACTATGGGACTTCTCAGACCCCATAATCCTGGGCCAACTACTCATAATAAATCTCCTTATAGATAGATACATAAATAGATGATAGATAAGATAGATAATAGATAAGTGATAGATAGATAGATAGATAGATAGATATCCTACTGGTTCAGTTTCTCTGGAGAATCCTAATACATACTCTAGGTTTACTTCAGATAGCTTTGGGAGAGTGGCGTGTATCAGAAGAATAATAAAGCCCCCTCCCCAAAGTCACCCTTGGAGCTGCCAAGGGCTGGACCTAAGTCTTGTTCACAGTCATATTTCACAGCACACCTGGCACCACCCACGCTGGAGCTGCAGCATTCGGCTGTAGAATGACACCTAAGGTGAATGTAGGATCCAGAGAAGGACGTGGCGGAACAAAGCGTAAGGAGACCCAGGCTCTCAGAACTGGGCTCAGTGCAGCTTCAGTCCATTCTGTTACAACAGGACAGCACCCAAAACAACCATGTGGAGTCCTGTCAAAATATTAAAACTAAAATAAAACCAACTTAGTACTCACAGCAATTCCACTGGTCCCCAGGAAACACATGGTGGGTCACCTTCAGGCAAGCACTCTCAAAATTAAGAGAGAAACAGTGCTACCAAGTGGTGGTCAGACATTACCACAGATTTAAGATCCTTAGCTCACAAGCACCAAGCTCTCTCCATAGGCATCTTGCCTATTAGGCTGCAAGTGTCTTGATCTAATACCCTTGAGGTCTCTAAGTAGCAGCTCTACAAGGATAATTGAAAGGGTATTGCTAGCTGTCTATTTATCATCTCTTGATCACCTAACACCACGGTACCTATTAGAATGAGCTAGTAGAGTCTGGGATAAAGGTTGCCTCAGCTGGAAGCTTTTCCACAGCTTATCCAAAAGGCAACAGACAAAGCAAGATTCCCCTCAAATCATCTAATTTTGGCCCAATCTTACGTGCTAATTAATCATGATTACTCCATACAGTAAGCATATTTAAGGAGATTTATCTGCACTAGCCTCGGGTAGTGTCCTAATTAACAATATGCTGAAGCAGCGTTCTCCTTGTTAGAGTAAATACAGCATTGATTCCATTTCCAAGACAACAATATGACTGTATTAAGCTTGTGTGATAATGCATGCTACTCTGATCTATTAAAACCTTTCTGTCCTTCAACCTTTCTGCCTCATTGTCTTGTTGGATAGTCAAGTACTGGCCAAATACATGGCTCAGCTTCTAAGGATGTCTTATCAAATTAAGAAGAAAATAGAACATGGCCAGGGAAATATCATAGATGTGATTACATAATACAGATGATGCAGTTCCTCATCTTGCCTGCATGTTCATTAATAGGGAAATGAAGTCATCAGTAAGAATAGATGACCACCCATCCATGTCCACCTAAGTTCCATGTAGCCTTGGCCTTTGGTCAGCCTCCTGCCTACTCCCAAACTTCCCTCCACATTTCATTCTTACTACATCTCCGCAGTTCATATTTGATCTAGGACTCCCACATCATGGAGAAAAAAAAGAGGAAAATCAGGAAGAGTAGAAGTTAAATGTAATCTCTTTACAAACCTAGCTCAGATCTGGCTCAATATTCCCAAAGCTTCTGATCCTAATTCCATGAAAGAAAAAGATTCCTCTCAGGATTAAGCTGGAATGAGGGAATAGGGCTGAGAGTGATTTATGATTATGATTTGTAGGTAAAGGCCAAAAAGCTAATAATGGAAGAAGGCATTAGCCTACTGATTCCTCCAAAGCAAATGGGCAGAGTGGATAGAGAATAACAGTAAATGCTGGCCCAGAGAGGTCAACATCTGTGGAAGGGAAAAGAAGGAATTGGTATCAGGCAGAGAGAAAATTTGGTTTATGATAAAGTCTCAACCAAAATCTAAGCCGACCCTACGGGAGTTCTGGAGCTGAGATGATCCTTCAAATGAGCAGCTAGAGGAAGATAAAGATTTATTATTGCAGTTTTATATTTTTTAAAAGACAGATTCTTGATATCTGTTTGTACATTGCTTTAAAGCAAGTTCCCAGCAAAGCGAAGTCTGAGATGGAGATTAGCCTGCAGGATGTTCCTTGGGAAGTGCTCTCAGGGACAACACAGGGAGAGGAAAGACACAGAAGCAGGCCAATATTATAGATGCTTTCATGGAAAAAAAAATTCACTGAAAATCTGCTGTGTGACAGACACTACACATTGAGGATACAACAGTGAACAAAATCTCCTAAGTCCCGGCCCACCTGGAGCGTTTACTCTAGTAGGGGAAAAAGACAACCACCATACACAGATATATTACCTAATGTCTTATAAGCATTATTAACAAAATAAATAAAAATGTAAAAAATTAACCAAGGAAAAATAAAGCAAGATAGGGGGTAGAGAAATCAGACAATGATTTTAGATGAAGTGGTCGAGAAAGGGTAATAACTAAGTGAAGACTGGCAGGGAGTGAGAGAATGAGCCGTGCAGGTACCCGGGTAAAGAGCATTCTAGGAACTACATGCAAAATATGTGCAAGGAACACACTGTTATTTTTAATAGGTTACTGAAGTCCCATCATATAAATGCCCAATAATTCATTCATCTACTCCCTAACCGATGTCCAAGTTTAGGATGCATTTTTTTTGCTATGCAGAAGTTTATAATTATAAGTGATCATACTTATCAATCTGTCTTTCATGAGCTCTAATAAGATGAAATTTAGCAAAGATAAAAGTAAAATTGTCATTCCTTATCAAACTCAGAATTAAAGTTCAGAAAATCCTGGTCAGAGATTTTGAGGTAGGGAAATTAAGATAAAATAAAAAATAGAATTCAAGGAACTGAAATAAAAATTAAACTTACAAAAGCCCTTTAAAATAGTTTGCATTCACAAAAATAAAGGAACAGACATTATGACTATCTAAAATTAGTAAGAATGGATACTATTAGCTTTCATTTAACTTTCTCGCTTGAAAATTTTGAGTTTCTTAGTATTTCAGTGAAGTGCTTGTAAATTCCATTTATTTTTTTCTTTCCCTGGTTCTCTGGTCAAACAATCAACACCTTCCTGATCACATGGCTCAGAAGGTGTTTCCTACCCCTATCCCTGGATCACGGGCCTGTGAAATCCCCTCTCTCACATCTCAGCTCTCTGCTCCTCAACTGCTCACAGATGCCACCTGAATAGTTCTTCTGAGTTCACTGTGCTTCATCTTCCTTTGTCTTCCCCCAGGATCCACTGCAAAACTCCATCCTCCCTCTGCCATCTGCTTTACCTCCCATTTCTATTCCCAACTCCCAATTTCCTCTCTTTGTAATTATCCCCAGTGTAAGTGACTCACAATCCACGCAATTCATTCTTCTGGATGCCAAATGGGTATACAGAAGTGGATTTCTATTTTAGTGTATTTTGAAGTTGGAGAAAGATGATCACACTTAAGTTCAAAAAAAAAAATCATAGGCACTAGTATGGGAGACAGTAATCTGGTTTAATAACTGTTCATGTAAAAATTAACTGTCTAGGGGTATTCATTTTATACAAGTTTGACATGCGCTAACAAAACGGTAATAGTAACAGAAATAAACAGAAAAGTTTATATAAGTGGAAATATATATCCATATCAGAAGAAAGACTCGGTGCTCAGAGTAGCAGTGGAAGGTAGAGGGATTATCTTCGTCCAGCTCCATCTTCCTAAACCAATCTTAGTCGACTAGAATAGCAGCAACACAATGGCCTTAGACCAAACCTATGCCCCACCCTGGGCTGAGACCAGCATCACCTGAAGCACATGGTCATGGAAAATGAAGGTCTGTGGGAAAACATAAGGAGGACACTTTTTTCCCCGCTGATTATGTTTTCTTCCATGTTGTAGGGAGCTCCATTGGTAGAAAGCTCCTGGGCTCTCTATATCCCAAAATCCATTCAACTCAGGTTGATGGAAAAGGTAATGGCATGATATATGTGATTGGTAAGTTTGGGGTAATAAACTGGTCAACACGCCTTCTCCCAAATCCTCCTTGTGATTTGAGAAGCACACAATCTGCTCCATGCTTTTCTACTCTATACCTGACAAGGGCAGAACCCCCTGTCGTTTCAGGGATGAGGCGTACATTGAATTCAGGGGAGAGTTATTTTGGTTCAGAAGCCAGAAACATTGGGAAATAGATACAGTATAACACATGGGGCAACTAATTCCCCACGGACTTGTTAAAGCTTCTGCTTGGGCCTCAGGATATGTGAAGACAGGGTGATATGATCTTGTTGGTTCCTAAATGTTTATTTTGATCCATACAACTCTTTTTCACAGATATGCAGCAGGCTTTAACCACAGAGACCTCACCAGGAGGCATTAAGCATCTTGGCAGTATAGATCTCCCGCGTGGCAGGATCTACATGGAAAACAAAGGCATCTGGGTCTCATCAAAGGACTGGGAGCCCAGAACCTAAGCAAAGACAGAAGCCATAGGGCCCCAGCAGAAGAGAGGCCTCTCCCAGCACAGGCCACACAGGCATTAGAAAAAGAGACCCCCATCCTTCTCCCCTCAGCGAATGCCTGTACCTTCACTGGGCATAGTGACGGCCTTAGCATGCAGGTTCCTCATGCTTGACCTTGAACTTTGCGTGAGCTTTTCCTGAGCATTGTCTTCTATCAGGTTTCCCAGAAGGAACACCCTAACACAAAAACTCACGTGCAAGCAATTTATTAAGAGAAGTTTCCAGAAGAAACCAGTACGAGATTTGAGACAGGAAGGAGCCAAGCAAGAGTGCACTTTCAGGTCAAGCCCCAGCCTGAGTCTGAACCCTCAGTTCTCTGTTCTAGAACATACATTATGCCCCAGAATTTGTCTTGACTCAAGGCAAGGATGCTGGGCAGTCACACTCGCCAGCACAAGTACGAAAGTCAGCACTCTCCTAGTCCTGTGGGATGGGAAGTGTCTCCGGGAGGATTTGGTCTTGATTTTGCATAACTTCTGAGGCCCAGGCTGAACCTCTGCTCTGCCCGGACATAGAACTTCCCCAGCTAAAACTGAGCAGAATAAGAAGTTCACAATGCGAGTCTCAGACTGGACGCAGAGGCACTGGCTGAGTCTCCACCAGCACTCTGCTAACCTTGACAAGGAAGCCACTTACTGAGGATGGATTGGAGCCGAGAGAAAAACTCTGGGCCCCTGGCAATCTCGTCGAGCTGCTGTACCTGTTAGGAACTCCCCATCTCTGAATTTTATTTTACACAAGAAAATTAACCCTGAATTTATTTAAGCCATCTGTAGTTGGCTCTCTGTTCCTAGCAATCCAATGAAATTCCTACCTAATATGATGGATGAACTACTTGAAGGAATTTTTAGGTCTAAATTTATTTTTTTTAATGACAGAAAGCAAAGTCTTGTTTTGCATTTTTGTTTTGAGTTTCAGGGATTGTTGCATTTTTAATTCTCCAAATTATGTTCAGCATGTTGCATGTCTATTAATTTTTCCATTCATACATTTATTTATGCATTCCTTCACCAAATATTTATCGACCAACGGCAGCCAGCCAAGTACTGTGCGAGACTCTGGGGGTGTTCCACACACAAGACAGTCACTTCCTCTGAAAAGCGCAGATTTGTGGAAGAGGCAAAGCAGAGAGACAAATGATACAGCACCAAGTGTCCAACGCTGTGATAAATGTCTGAACAAAGGGGCTGTGGTACTCCGGAGGACATGAGTTATTTCTCTGGACGCTGGAGGGAGATGTGCAAACAGCAGCAGACGTGGCAAAGAGCCCCGGAGGAAAAGGCCCCGTGTGTCCTTCCTCCGCTCTGGGCGTCCTCCCAGTCTTCAGCTGGGGGGTGGCAGCTGGCTCCTCTGTTAGGACAGAAACTCCAGGAGCCATCGCATCTGTCCACGCACAGAATGAATAAACTCAAGGCCGGAGGTGGGAACGTGACGTGCCAAAGCGTCAATCACACGCGCGGTCCTTTCTCTCACCCAGCTTGAGTCCGTGAGAGGAGCAGCCAACAGCAGTTGTGCCTGGGAAACTTGTCGTCTCGGCTCTGTCTTGTTTAACGCATCACTGAGGTCTCATCTTTTTATTCTTCTCCCATGAAGATGTATGTACGACCTTGTGAAATGTACCCAAAACCGAATCTCACCATCTAGTCACATGTAATGTTTTCAAGCCCACCGTGTGGTTGTATCTAAGTGACAGTGGAGTTAGGCCCTAAGATGAACGTTTTCTGAATCGCTTAGCGAGATCGTCTCTTGCCAAGTTTTCTCTTTTAGTTCTTTGTTACATGAACCAGTTATGGATGGTGAGGCCTCTTGGAATGGACTTATCCAGGACAGCAAGGGTGGGGGGAGGAGGGGAGAGGAGCCACGCTGTCCTTCCTTCCAGACCTTCTCCCCACGAGGGTCTACTCACCCGCCAGTAGGCTAAGCATGGGCTGTCTGGGGGTGCTGGCTGTGGATGAGGCCATTCTTTGCACCACTTACTATCTTGATCATTAGCCCCCAAGAAGTGACCATCCACAGAGCTCAAGCGCTTTGCTCAAAAATTTCAATAATAAAATCCTAATTCTCAGGATAGAGAGGGACAGCAACAAAAACCTAAATCCCTCTCTTTTACATGATTAAGACGACAAAGCACATAGGGTCTCATACCTATTTTTCAGAGAGTCCCCACTTGGTCATTAACTCCACCAGCCAAGCACAGACCTCGTAATTCCTTTTCCTTCACCCTAATTCCTTCACCCTTTTAACTTTTCCTCTCCTGTTGAAGTCTTCCACCTTCCCCCACGTGGGCTTGATGGGAATCAAAGCAAAGGAAATAGCAGCAAGAAGAGAGATGCCAACGACAGCGGGAAGTCAACAGAAATGTGGAATGAGAGCAAAAGGTGAGTGGACAAGCTTCCCCAGAGTGCGTGACAGTACTAGGGGGTGATCGGGGTTCCTTCCCATCCTCTAGGCCGCTGGGACTCCCAACTAATTCAGGGAAGGGCTGTGTTAGCCCAGCAGGCTGGGGAGCTTGGTAACACCCAGGCCGTTCATATTAGTGATACTTCTACACAAATCTCATTGAAACGTCTCCTTCTTCTGGCTAGGGGGTGAAAAGTTACAAGAGTGTATCATGCCCACACTACGTAACAAAAGTAGACAAAATAATAAGATACATACAAACTCATAGTTAATTTTAAAAAAAAAGTCTAAGAGTTGAAGATGCAAAAAAAATGTAAATGGACAAAATTCCAGACTGTGGAAAGCCCTTCCTCAAAGAAAAGACACCATGGTGGCCTTCATCCCTAGTAAAGCAGTGAGAGGGCGGGGAATTGGCAATAGATGGAGAGAGGGAGAAACTGGATGAACTTTCCATGAAATTCTGAAAACCATGCACGGGCCAGCTTCACGGGTTACAATCCTGAGGGGGCCTCCATAATGGAGTGAGCCTGCACCCACTTGCTAGACTTTCCTCAAAGGCCTTCTCTGAGTGCATGGAGGTAGCACCTCAAAGACACAGAGCAGAGCAGAAGATATTATTATATTAATTATATTCAATTAGATGAGAGAAATACCTTGAAGGTTCAGGTAATGCAAGAAGGCTGGAGGCAGGAATCTAGGCCATCCCCAGGCTCACTGCAGCTGCCCCCCAAAAGGCTGGGGACAGGGGAAGAGGCCAAAGAGAGATTTTGTCTGGATGCCAAAAGCCAGGGGGCAGGATGGAAAAGCCAAGAGAGCTTCCGGGGACCCCATTTCCCATCTGTAATCATAGCTGGGCATTTCCATTCCCAAGAGAGTTGAAAAGAAGGAAGTACAATCAGCAAATTCTCTTTTTATTATTTATTAAATGTACTGGGGTGATGTGGATTAGTAAAATTATATACATTTC
This sequence comes from Lyroderma lyra, assembly GCA_004026885.1. NCBI lineage: Eukaryota > Metazoa > Chordata > Mammalia > Chiroptera > Megadermatidae > Lyroderma > Lyroderma lyra. The sequence goes on along the minus strand of PVJL010006459.1, from coordinate 33,495 downwards.
ACGTGTAGAAATTCTAATTGGCTTAAAATACAACCCAAAACTAAGTAAGAGATTTCCTACATAAAAGGTAATTCACTCAAGTTACCTAAATAAGTCATCTTCTCTTCCACCATTGTAACAGTTAGGGTAACACAAGCTACTGTAATATTAAACCGCAAAATCTCAGTGATTTTACATAGAGATATTTATGTTTTTATTCTCATGAAATCCACAATGGTGTTCCAGAAAGAGAAAGAACCTGAAGTATCACACATGGGAAGTCTTTAAGAAGCAGACCTGGCTGTGGTATATATCAGCGTCTCAAAACATAAAGTGCATCTGCATGGCCTGGAGTGCAAGCACACAGGTTTCTGGAGCCCACCCCAGAGATCCTGGGTCCGTAAGTCTGGGGTGGGGCTCAGGGATCTGCATTACAATACGCTCCCTGTGCTGCTGGTCCTGCTGGTCTGTGGGCCACACACTGAGCAGCACTGACAGGTATCAGCTCTGCCCACACTTCATTGGCCAGAACTCAGGAATGAGGCTATACTTAACTGTGAGCAGATCTAGTAAGTATGGTCTAAACATATGCTACGAAAGAAGAGGAGGAAATTGGATTGATGAACAGCTGGCGAGTCTTTTCCATATGCTTTAAAAAAATTTTTTTTTCTTCTCATCCAGGAAACAAAGGAACCAGGGAATTAAAAGGGTGAGATTTATAAACTGAAATTACAAATCCCTCTCTTAGTCAATCCTTTACCCAAGTTAAGATTTTTCACTTAAGGAATCACAGTCAGTTAAGAAAAAAATCAATGGCTATATTTTGAAACTCTGCCACTGTATCCTAACAATTGAGGCTGAGAATGAGAAAGGGAAATAAAAGCCCAAGAAATACACACACACACGCACACA
>PVJL010006459.1:0-32504 GCA_004026885.1 Lyroderma lyra | reverse complement strand
GATTTTACTTATATTTTTCAGATGCCCCTGAGAGCCCCTATTCTGTGCCCATTTAGGCACTGGTCATGAGAAAACAATGCTCTGTGATGTAAGTAATTGCTTATCACAGTCATTGCCCTCCAGGGTTCTCTTCCCTCCCTAGGAAGATTGTGTCCCAGGGATAGGAGGGACTTGGAGAAGTTGTTCAGTCTCTTCTGGCCTTCAGGCTGAAATGCACTTAAAAGTCGTCCAAAGAAAGAGAAATTTGAACTTCACTCAGTAGCCCATTCCAATTTTCATCTACTCTCCCTAGAAAAGAATTTTATTTACTCTAAGTAGCTCTCATTTTTGTCCCTGGGGAAACAAGTATTTCAAGTTCAAGATCCTTTTGAAAAATATGGAGATCCAATACACAAATGAACTTTATTAAAGCACCATATATGTGACTGACCCTCTACTTATCACTGAGAGGAGAAAGGTGGACAAGTCTGTTGGCTGAAAAGCAGAAAATTACTTATTAGTAATAACAAAGTACCAATATATTCAAATAGTATTTCTTGAAAAGAAATGGATTTCATGGTTCCTCTTTAACGATAAACCTCCAGACTGGTATAGACACAATTTGCAACATGGAAATCCCTACTAGAAATCAACCAAAATTGGGCCACGAGGATGTGAAGAGGCACTCTTGTGGCTATCTGGGAGGTCATCAGGAGGTCATCCTCAGCACTCCCCCAGCCCCATTCACGACAATTCACTGAGCAACACATCGGGTCAAGGCGTTAGCTAAGTGCCAGAGCAGACTCAAATAAAGGCAAGCCTGCATTCTGCCTTCTGGGAGCTAGGAGAGGCAGTCTGCTCACATTTCAGGAACGGTAACCACATCCCCTGCACGCCAAATCTTCCTGCCTGGTGGGGCTGTGCTGAGTGGCTGGAAGGTTGAGAATTAAATGTTTGGTCTAAGGGCAGTGAGAAGCAATGTCTGCCAGGACGTGGAACACTGGGGTGGCCACATGTTTTCCAGGGGTTCTCCTCGCCCAGCTAGTGTTTTAGACAGAGATTCTCCCCAGACGGAGGAAGATGGCTTCCCCTGCCCACATTTTCCATTATCGAAGTTTCCTTCAAGTCCCGAGCAGAGGCGACTGGGGCCTCCGGCGTGGGTCGGTTAGCCCTCATGTCCGCCCGTGGCCCTCAGGCAGAAAGCAAGTATTCCCAGGGCTTTTCTTGCTTCTTCCACAAAGGACACCTGAACCACACAGAATCTGAACGTCCCCCAGGCACATGTGGCGTGACAACGCCTGCAAGCCAAAGCAGGTGCGATGCGGAATTACAGAAACAAACGCTCTCGATAGCCGAGACGGGCTGTTTTCTCTCTTTACCCACTTCCAGTTTTCTCCCTTTGACTCTCCTCCTCCAGCAGAGGCCTCCGTGGCTCTCCCTCTAAAATTGTGACCTGAGAATGAACAAACACATCATTCCTGAGACAGCCTGACATTTTCATAAAGAGCTTTATTAAAATCCAGGAGAGAAAAAAAGAAATAATTACAGAAATGCAAATGGTATAAAAATAGTTGGGTCTCCAAAGCACAGGTCTGTGATCCTAATCATACCAGTAAATCACAAAGGAAAATGAGCTTCAAAAATCCCTCCCCCTCAACCAACTGCCTCCCAGGACTGTGCGGGCTGGCAGGAGCTCACAGGGGCCTTTGCCGGCTGCATTCCCACATCTCAGAAAGTGACCTTCAGGTGCCTCTTACCATCTGACCCCTGGGATCCAGTCTAAGGACACATGCCAACTTTTCTTAGTTCCCCACTCCCACCTCAGGTCCTCCTCCTCCATTTCAGATCTTAGCCACGCACCCATCCCCCCAAAATCTTCCCAGGAGTGGTACCCAGCACTCACTGAGATCTCAGCAAGGATATTACTTCCACCTTTAGCTGCTTTCAGCGCATTTTGTAAAGTTTCTGTGGTCTCCTATCTCCCCACTCACACGCATGAAAGAACCGTCTTACAAAAGTCTGCCCACTAGAGCTTTAATACATTCTAAACCATCTATCACAGCTTGGTGAGGGGCTGTGGCCCTGATTGGAGGAGTCTGGGGCTGGCCCAGGCTCTGTGGGAAGGAGTAGAAAGATCAATCAGCGATATCTGCTACCTATCACCTTACTGTGTCAGCACTACGTGCAAAGAAAATATTCTAAAATTATTTTGAGTTTCCACGGTGCAAAACTCCTGAAGAAGCCTCTCCCAAGCTGCATCCCAAAGCCAGCATTCTGTGGCTTTAATTCCAGACACACTACAGCTTGGGCACCATGGTGCATACCTGTCAGCCATCCTATCCCACCCCCTCCTCCAGGTACCGTAAAAGTTTGATCCCCTGCGATTATCAAAAAGGAAGGTATCCTGGGACACTGAAACTCTTGTCAACTAGAGAACCCAAACCAAGAAAACATTTATGCCAAACCTTTACTACAAATTTTTCCTGAAATACAAAGGGTACCAAAAAATGTATACACATTTTAAGAAAGGAAAACACTGTATTAAAATTGAAATACTCAATATAAACTGATAACAAAAGATGAATACGCATCACATTTGACCTCTGCAGTTACAAGAGGTGCTCAGAGTGGTGACCATCAGTGTCCAGACACTTCTGATCACGGCGAGCTACTGCTTGAGCAACGTTGACCCAAGGGTCCACTTGTATCGCTGTACATGCTGTTTCAATTTCTTGCAGAAGTACCATCAGTGTAGTCATGTTTGAACAGCACACCACAGCCTTTAAGGTCCCCCATAGGTAGAAGTCACGGGTGTTAAGTCAGAGGAATGTGGGGGAAACTCAAACAACGTTCTTATATTTCAAATACCACTTCGAAATGGTCTTGCGCTCCTCAAACGACAACCATGCTTCTGCCATTTTCTTTGACTGTGCTGCCTGTCCCATGGTGATGCTAGCATTTATTTGATTAATGCCATCTTTTGAGTGAATGTCATACTACATATTGCTACTGTAATTCAATTCAACTTCAAAAAGTAATACATAGATAAGGCTCTTAAAATGTGTATACGTTTTTTGGCACCCTCGGTATCTATAGATCCTTACAACTTAGTAAGTGGAGTCAAATACACATAAAAAAAACACTCCACTCAGGGGAGGAGTACCCCTCCCAAAGCCAAGGGACCGACTTTATCTTGAGGGGCTCAAACCATAGAACTCTTTCAGATCCTTTCTCTCCTCCCAGAAATCACTTGGAATCACACCCATCCTATTTCATCTGAATCTCATCCAAGTTTACTTGCTACCATTTTCAAACAATAACAAAATCTGGATCCCAATAATTACCACTGAGTATGATTGAGGAGAATAAAAGTAAACTCTTCAAATTGCGATCTTCTGCAATTCCCAGCTGAGGTAAACAAGCTTCACAAACACAAACGTTTGCAGAAAATTCTTCCTGTGCTGGTAAAAACTGTTTTTAAATTGATGCAGGTGGTTCCAGTGAGACTGGTACAGCTAGGGTATTCCCTCAAGGGCATGCCTCCTTCTTGCTACTTAATTGTTATTTTTGTCTACAAATTAATAGGTGCTGTTAACCTGGAGTTGGAATTTAACTAGCGAATGGTCAGGACCTCAGAGAATGCACAAAGGAGGTAAGCTAGCCTCTCCCCAAAGGCACTTTTAGTTCCCTGTAATGTGACACCTTAAGGTCAAAAACAAACATCTTCACTTGAAAAGGAATTGGCCTGAAGAAAGAGCAAAGGAGATCCCATTTCACTACAGCAAACCACCCAGAAGTGGCAGAATGTATTAGAAGAAACGGTGTGTCCTGTTACTAGCTTTGCACCGTACTGTCACCCATGAAGGCAGGAAGTCTGAAGACCTCTACTGACTACCCTCATTCAATAGCATTATTGGACACCGCCACGACTAAGGTCCCAAACACAGTTGCACAGAGCAGAGAAAACCAGATTCTGCAAAAGACTGGCTGAACAGGATGACAATGCTCTAGATCCCAGAGCACCGACGAAAGCAAGCCACGAATACTGCGTGGTTAATTGAGACGTGCAAACTACACCGGGTGGTGTAGTGGCTAGGCTTGGGCACTCTCAACGCCATGGCCCGGGTTCCATTCCCAGCCAGGGAACTACCCCCCCTCCCCCTACAAAAAAAAAGATACTAAAGAAAATAAAGCTGTTAATATTAAACGTCCCGAACAGTTCTGCATTAGCAAGCACTCTTGGTTGTTATTGACTTAATAAAAATAAATGTGTTGCTTTTTCTTCTCAGCAGATTCTGATAGTCCAAATTTAAAATGATCCAGGTTTATCTATCAATAAATGATTACCAACTATCTCTTGTGCAAGACTATCCAGCATCTCTCGTGCTTATATAGAAACAACAGCTCAATTTTATTCAGTGAAACACTTCTCCTGTTCTCACTTGATAATATTTAGATTATATTAACCCCACATCTAGCCTGGCTAATGAAAACATTACAGCCTTCAGCTACCATGACGGGTCAGGGATGAATAAGCAATGCAGTTAAAAACAATGATTTTTGCTGGAAACAGAGAGAAAGAGAGGGAGAGCAGGACAGGGAGAAATGCTCTCCTGTCTCTCATCTTTTGGCCTGGATTAGCTCAGGTTGCCACCAAGGAGAGAAGCTGCAGCTAATACCCATAAAAACAAACCACAGGAAGTAGATCGGAAAGACAGAGAGAAAACAGGACCTGAAAATCATTTGTGACATCATTTGAGCTTGAATCCAACCTCACGTGAAGGTGACGACCTCCAAAATTTTCAGTTATTTAAGTGAATAAATGCCCTATTTTGTTGTTGTTGGTTTGTTTAAACATATTTGGCTAGGGATTTATTACTCACCCTGACGTAGTAAGACTTACACACTTACAATTCCAACACTGTGAAAGTAACTTTAAAACACAAAACCCATAGGCTGTTCCCACAAATTCACATGCTGGATAAAATAGCACATATCATGGTACCCAGGAGTAGGCATTCATTGTTATGAATTAAACAACCTGCCACCAGGTAAGTTTTCATAAAAATTAGGAAAATGGAGGGTAACAAGTTATCATACTTCGATGGGAAAGGGAACTGGGATTACCCAAGGTCCCAATTTTAATTCCAGCTACTGCGTACAAAGAGGAGCCATTGCAATGATTATTTGAGAATCTTGTTGGAGAAGATTTAGAGACCTAGAAACCTCCATCCACCACCATCATTTCTTGCTTTATTTTTCATAATGCATGCAGCTTTTGATTCTTAACTCTAAGCTCTTCAGTGTAAAGACCTGACACTGGTATCTCAGCTGCACAAAACCCAAAGCATGTCAGAGATGCTGTATAAATTATGCACGGCAGCAGCGATGACAGGAATGGAGTTACAAAGAAATTGTGCTCCTCTGAGTTTTATGAACATAATGTTTCAAATTGAAACAGGAAAATCTGGGAAACAATTTGTACTACATAAGAGTGGGGAAATGGGAAGTTAAGGTCTATATTCCTAACACATTATGATTAACCTAGGAATGGAAATAGAATTTTATGGCCTGGATCATTCTTCCTCAGTGGAATAATACCTTGTACTTACTTTGGTAAGCTACCTAGAAATTAATCTTTCCAAATCTGTTCATGGAGCCATTTCTTCTATGTCCTATGTATTTAGCAAACTGGCATATAAACTAATGAGATAAAAACTATGCAACATTTTGAAAGGTATTCAGAGTTTGATGGCATATTTCAGAAAAGAATAAAATTACAAAGAAATCAACTCTTCAAAGTTTGACAGACAGAAAGTGGCACAAACAAAAATAAAGGCTCATGAGAGATACTGACAAAAGATAATTGAACAAATGTGAGGTACAGGAATAAATTCATTGACTTTACCATCCCCTAAAGCTTTCTCTATTTACTCCCTCTACTTCCCTCCTGCAAGAGATTAAAATGGTCCATAATAGAGGTTCTCATAGGGTAGTTATTTGTACCCCGTAAAATGTCCAAGTTACCACCCATTCTTTGTGGCAGTTAAGAAAGCAGAAAGGAATCATTGTGATTTTTTAAATATCAGCTTTGTTTAGATATAATTCTCAGGTGGTTAAACTTCACCCTTTTAAAGTGCGTGACTCAGAGGTTTGTAGTGTATACTGACTCAGGAAAATCTGTGAAGAGATTAGTAATTTGTCCAATTCATTTAGACAATCCAATGTGTCCTCATGCAATTGTCCACAGTATTTCCTTATAAAAAAATATTGTTTTTTATTTCTGTAAGTCAGTAGTGAGGTTCTCGCTATTGTCCTTGGTTTTAGTTAAATTTGAGTCTTCTCTCTTTTTCACTTAGTTGAAGATTTGTACATTGGGCTGATATTCCCAAAAAGCAAAACTTTGTTTCATAATTTTTCTCTACTGTTCTTCTACTCTTTAATTCACTTATTTCTGCCCTACTTCCTATTGATTTCCTCTCTTCTGTTTGCTTTGCATTTGTCTGCTCTTCATTTCCTAGTTTCTTAAGGTGGAAGATTAGGATATTGATTCAAGATGTTTCTGCATTTTTAATATACTTGGTACAAGCTATTTTTTCTTTTTACCTTTTAAAAATAGCTTTAGTTTTTAAAGCTATTAAGTTCCTTTTAAGCATTGACTTAGATGCATCCCATAAGTTTGGGTCTGTATGTTTTAATTTTCATTCATCTCACAGTATTTTCTAACTTCCCTGTAATCTCTTCTTGGCCCATTCCTTATTAAGGAGTGTGTTGTTTGATTTTCATGTAGCCATAAAACTTCCAAATTTCCTGTTTGGAAGGTTTATGGATACATGGAAATTAAATCCTGTTATGGATTTCTAATTCTGTTCTATTTTGGTCAGAGAACATATTTTATATGATTTCCACCTTTTTAAATTTATTGAGGCTTGTTTTTTGGACTTACACATGATCTATTCTGAAGTTACATGTGCACTTGAGATTAATATATATTCTACTGTTGTTGGGTACAATATTTTATAAATGTCCATTAGGTCTGGTTAGTTTATACTGCTTTTGAAGTCTTCTATTCCCTGTTGTTCCTCAGTCTGGTTGTTCTAGTTACTATTGACAGTGGGTTTTTAAAGCCTCCAACTATTACTGTTGCAGCATCTATTTCTCCCTTTGCTTATGTCAGTGTTAGCTACATGTGTTATGGGCTTTGTTGTTAGGTAAATGTATGTTTACAATTGTTATATCTTCCTCATGAATTTTCCCTTTTATCATTATAAAATGACTTTTCTTGTCTCTAGTAACAATTTTTGTCTTAAAGTCTATTTTTGTCTGATAATATGGCTACTCTAGCTCTCTTTTAAGTAGTACGTGAATCATGTATATTTTCCGTCTTTTTACTTTCAACCTATTTGTGTCTTTGAGCCTAAAGTGCAGCAGACTCTCTGTTAACCAGAAATGAAGCTCTCAAGCAACTGGCAAAAAAAAAAAAAAGAAAGAAAGAAAGAAAGAATACTACATTTATCTGCGTGGGTGACAGTTAACTGAGAGTCTACTGTATATCTCTTGTAGAAAGCATAGACTTGGATCATAAGTTTTTTTATCCATTCTTCAAATATCTGCCTTTCAACTGGAAAACTGAATCCGTTTACATTTAGTGTAATTACTGATAAGGTAGAATTTATCAGCACCACTCTGCTAGGTTTTTTTCCTGTATATCTCATATCTTTTTTGTTCCTCTATTGTCTGGTTTTATGTTGAAGATATATTTTCTAACATAGTATTAGAATTTACTTGTTTCTTTTATTACATATTAGGAGTTATTTCTTCAGCAGTTGCCGTGAAGATTACAATTAACATCTTACCTTAAAATAATCTAGTTGTATTAATACCAATTTAATTTCAATAGTAGACAAAAAACTTTGCTACAATATCGTTCATTCCCTCTGTCCTCCTTATAAAATTATTATCACACAAATTACATCTTTATTCATCATTATTACATGTTTGTAATCATTTTTTTCATGTGGTTGTCTTTTAAATTAGATGTCTTTTATATTTACCTAAATAGTTAACTTTACCAGTTCTTATTTTAGTTCTTTGTGTGAATTTAAGTTAATGTATAATGTCCTTTCATTTCAGCTCAAAGGACTCCCTTTAGTATTTTTTATACAGCAGGTCTGCTGATAATGAATTCTCTCAGTTTTTATCTTTCTGGCTAAATCTTAAGATCTCCTTCATTTGTAAAGGATAGTTTTGCTGGATATAGAATTTTTGGTTGACATGTGTAAGCACCTACACTGTACTAGGAACCAGGAATGCAAAGATCAATTGAATTCAACTTCTACCCTAAAAAGATACAGTAGTCCCCCTTGTCCTCAGGTGATAAGTTTCAAGACTCTGAAATGGATGCCTGAAACTTTGGATATATAGAACTCTATAGATAGGGTTATTTTCTACATATACATACTTGTTTACTTAAAAGAATCACTTTATGGCTTTTCTCTTTGGCATATCCCAATTATCAGCATCACTACTCTTGCACTTTGGGGACAATATTATTATAAGTAAACTAGGAATAGCTTGAACACAAGCAGTTTGCTCTACTAAGTGACTAATGGGCAGGTAACATACACAGAATGAATATGCTGGCCAGAGGGTTCATTCATATCCTGGGCAGGGCAAAGCAGAACAGCACAGGATTTCATTATGATAACAAGAACAGCATGCAATTTATAACTCATGAATTGTTTATTTCTGTACTTTCCATTTAATATTTTTGGACCTTGGTTAACTGCAAATAACTGAAACCACAAATAAGGAAGAACTACTACACACAGACCAGTGCCAAATGGTCATTGTGTAATTAACTAACAATAATGCAATGGTGGTTTTTGAAGGTCAGAGATCTCAAGTTCTATCCTTGAGCCCAGTTAGAACAACCCGAGTCAGCGTGATTACCTCATATTGGTTCCTCTCTGGCACAAGAAATTTGCTGTTTTGGACTTTAATGTGACATCTTTGATCATTATAAGCAGAACAGCTACTGAAAATTACTTCTAAATTCATCATAAAATTCTTATATACATAATATGCCTCCCCTTAGGTATTTTTCACTAAGAAATTTATGCCAAGAAAAATTAAGTCCCCTCTAAAGAGCCAGAGTACTTTCCCTGTGACAATGAGAATATGCATCTGTTCCTTTTCCCTTTTTGCCTTGGTGACTAGGAAGCTCTAAGACAGATGCTCAAATAGTTATTGAGCCTACATTCATGAGATACTACTTGCTTCTCATCCTTTTCATGCTCTTACATTTTATTTTAATTCTGCCAGTATTTCTTTTTTGAAAGAGTCCAAAGAAAGGAAACAAAGCAAAAAATAGACTTTGGACAAGGAATAATAAATTCTTCAAGGTCACCAAAGCACCAAGCTAAATAGCTTTTCCTCTTTTGCGTTTTCTGTGATGGACTTCCCCCAAGAAAATTTAACTGAAGCATTTCACTGGCAAAGGAAACCTGAGTGAAAGGGACTCTGAGTAAAAATGATAATGGCATTAAAACATGGAATGTAGGTCATGCAATGACATTGATTTGGCCTCTACATTCAAACATATCCTATGCTAAAAAATACATTTTGGGGAAGAAAAAGACTGGCTCAATCCATAGGATCCCCAAGAGGAAGTTTTACTGTTGCAGAAGAGTTGTTGGTTGGGATAGAATGTAATCATGTACTTTTTCTCTTGGGAAAGCACACTTCCTCTCATTGAGAAGGCAGGAGTTCTATCTTCATTTCAGTTCAACTCCGGAGTGGCCCACTTTATATAACGGCACTTTCATATACTGAGTCAGACTCTCCCTGAGTCCAAATCCCTGCCAGCCACATGGGGGCTTAGAAGAAACTCTTGGACTAGCTTCTATAATATGTAAGAGGATACGCTCAGTAGTACTCTCACAGTGGTAACTTCTCTTCACAAAGTGAGATTAAAAGACAGGACATGATACTCAAATAGAGATGGAGCACGCAAAGCACATGAGCATCTTTTCTATCCATTTTCTTGGCAGGAAGTTCAGCACATCATAGGCACTCAACATTTGTTTGCCAAGATTACTTATTTAATTTTTAAAATGACATCCTTGTGAAATAGGTGGGGGTGGGGGGAATTATTTTTATTTCACAGGTGGAAAAATGAACACAGAGGGACCGTCTCTTATTTGAGGTCATATAATAATGCAAATGACTTAGGACAAGTTACCTCTTGTCTTCCCCTGACAGCCTGCAGCTGCTCCTGTGTTTGTTATGTCACTTAACATCACCACCATGGCTAACCCTCTGGCTGAAATTGTCAGAGTCAAGCATAACCCCTCTGCTCCCTCCCTTCCTGTACAGGTTGTCACTGCTGATAGTGGCTGAGTCTGCCGCAGAATCCAGCCCTTCCTCTCTGTCTTCACAGCCATGACCTTGGTCCATCCTCATCTCTCACCAGGACATTCAGCCACTCCGTTGATCACCAATCCATCACGTTTCTGAGCACTACACTGTGCCAGATTCTGAGCTAAGGGACTAAGTAACTGTGTTAAAGGAAAGTAGTATTCCCTGCTCCAAAAGACTTAGAATCTCAAGGGGACAACAGACGGGAAAACTACAGCACATGAAAGTGTTACAATAGAGAAGAGGGTACCACAGGCACACAGAGTTCAGGCATTCGTTCGTTCATTCATTCATGGACAAACAGTTGAATAAACTATGTGCCAGGCACTAGGCTAGGTGCTGGAGATCCACAGTTATCAAGACCAGTAAGTTTATACTCTACCCATGGAGCTTATAGTTTCATAGAGGAGACAGACAAAACACTTGCATAGATATAGATAGACAAACAGACAGACAGTAGATAGTCAAGTAATATTAATGGCTCTAAAGAAAAATGAAGCAGGGAGAGACATCAGTGCAGGTTCTGGTATAAACAGGATGATCAGAGAAAGTGTCCCCAAGGAGATGGCACTGAGGCTGAAACCTAGCTGGAGTGAGGTAGCACACCAGACACAAGTTTCTAAGTCGAGTAAACAGCAAGTATACAAACGCTGCAGTAGAGCTGTGCATTTGCCTCCCACCAGGACCCAGGGACAAGTCTGTGATGAGAAAGCGAGCTGACTTAAAGAACGAATGACGCACCCAATGGACAAGGTGAAGGACAGCATCCCAGCCAGGGGCAGACACAGGCAGAGCATGAAACCAGGAAAAAGGAGAGTTTCTTCTAGGCGCTCCAAGTACTTAGGAATACCTGGTCATCAGGTAACCTTAGTTCCATGCCACTCGCTTCCTACCCCTGTGAACACTCCGGGCTTTTCAGCTCATCTTTGCTCAGTTTGAGCTGTCTGTTTGCACAGGCGTTTTATCCAGGGATGCTCTCTGTGATCAGCTGCCCCTATTAAAAACAGGCTCGGCCAGGCACCAGAGTTTAGGTGTTGGCTCTTTCTCTCCTGTCGATTAGCCTGAGGTTCTAAATGCAAAGTCAGGGTTGGGCAAAGCTCAGACCTGGCCCACAGGTCCCCAGGGATGGGCTCTGCAACTCCTCGCAGATGCCACCACCCCCACTCCCCACGCTGCTTTTTCTGAGCATGAACTTAAGGTGAGGGCTCAGGCTTGGCTTGACTTCACTGACTTCTTGGCGAGAGCAAGCACCACCTCAGTTTCTCCAACTGTTATACAAGGACCAATAGTTTGTGCCCTCCTCCCACCTTTGAAAGCCCTGGGTGATGTAAGTGTAGCCCATAAAGGCTGGTGAATTCCTCCCATAAGGCTCTATCTAAGGGAAAGATGAAGCCTGCAGCAGCAGGCAGAGCTGGCTTTGCTTCCTACATCAGCGCTCTTTATTTTTTCCTACAGAAGCAATTCCATCATACCAGAATTCACAACTATACAAAAAAAAAAAAAAAATCATTCCCGATTTTACTTCCACATAATCCAGAAACATATGGCCCATAGATTTATCATAAAGGAGCCAGAAGAGGCCAGGTAAAGTGTCACCAGGCAGCAGGAGCCCAGCATGGGGCAAGTACTGCCCAGATAGCATGAAGAGAAGTAATTCTGCAAGAGGAGAAGGGAAAAACATAGAGCGCACAGCAGACGTGGACAACCACCACCATCACCCTCATGCCCAGGAATAGGAGGTGTAGAAAAGGCACCCCTGAAACCACAGCAGCTCATCGCATTACCTCTTAGACCAACTGCAGTAGACTCTTGAACAACACAGGTTTGAGCTGCGCAAGTTCATCTACCTGCAGATTCCTTTCAATCAATACTGTCGATGTAGTTTTCTCTTCCTTAGGATTTTCTTAATGGCATTTTCTTTTCTCTAGTTTACTTTATTGTAAGAGTACAGTAATACGTAGAACTTACATAGAAAATGTGTGTTAAGCAACTGTTAATGTTATCGGTAAGGTGTCCAGTAAACACTAGGCTGTTAGTAATTAAGTTTTGGGGGGGAGTCAAAAGTTACACACAGATTTTAGACTGCACAGGAGGGTTGGCATCCCTAACCCCCATGTTGTTCAAGGAGCAACTGTACTTGTACTCTGTGACCCACTTCAGTCAATAGTGCCACCCAAGTCATTGTCACTTTGCTAAGAACTTGAGTGTCATCTTTGATTGCCCTGTCCCATCACAATCTAACCTGTCACTATGTAAGGAAGTTGGTGGTGCATGAGGCAGGGCTGCAAAGACAACCCATAACTGGGCAGACAGGACTGTCCTACCAAGAAGTAGCCAGAGCCAGACCATTCCGGTCCCTGGAATGTGGTTTCCACCCAGAAAACTCCTGTCCCCCATTACCTCATCTTCCTTCCAGATCCTGCTCTGCGCTCGCATCATTCCACCTGATGTTGCGCCTGCTCTACGTGACCTCCAATTTCTCAGGCAGGGCCAAGCGCCCTAGTGCATTTCTGGCACTGACTTCTGGTTTTAGGCCTGCTCTGTCTCCTGTTGGGGGAGGCACTCCAGCTTCTGCTTCTGTCATAATACTGAGTCCTTTATTCATTTTGTCACATGCATGTAACAACTAGATGCAGCACTCCTACTGTGTGGCACAGGCTGTTCTGAGCACAGGGGACACGGGTGCACAAGACGGAGAAGACTTTTGCTTTGAGGCAGCTCATGAGCCGTAAACAGGGGAAGTATCAGCAGGAGAGAGGTGGTTGCTGGGGTCTGACAACTTAAAACAGGTAGTTAAGGAGGACCTCTCAGAGGAGGCAATGTTTGAAAGATGAAAAAGAGGCAGCCTTGCAGCACTGTGGGGGGAAAGAGTGAGAGCTGCAGGGTGTGGGGGAACGGCCAGTCCCAAGGCCCTGGGGCTGAAGCGAGGGGAAAGGCGGATGGGTAGGTGATGGGATTAGGCAGCAGACGCTGTAGTGCCTTCCTGGCTACTGTAGAGATGTGGGGTTTTATAAGTGACATGGGCAGTAACTCAGAGGCTTACGGCGAGAGAGTTAGTTATTTGTTCTGATTTGGATACATTTTCAAAGACGGCTGTGGCGGCTATGGCAGCACCAGGGGAAGCAGAGGCCTATCAGGAAGCAGCCGCAGGGCCCAGATGAGGGGAGACGGTGGCTTAGGTGACAGAGTTGCCATTCAGTTCCTCCACACTGCCCTCACTCACCCTTATGGGGATCCCCCTCACTTCCTGCCCAGACCATTACAGCAGCTTTTGAATTCTTGAGCCATTCCCCCAATCCCTCCCACATCACATCGATTCTCAACACTACCACCTCGTAGCCCATCTCGAATTACAGCTGTGCAGACACTGCTAGACATGCACCCCACCCCGGGCTCCCTCCTATTCCCACATTCCCCGTGACCTGGTTTGGGTTAATGAGGTACACATGGAAGTTAGCCCGTGTGGCTTCCCGAAGAGTGAGTCCTTTCCTTCCGCAGACAGAACGGACTCAGTAGGCAGGGCCTTTGCCTGCTGTTGGCCCGTAGTAGGAACTCCGCGCCTGGTGGTGGAACCCCATGCTAAGGATGGTGGAGCTCAAAGCTAGAAGTGCCCTAGTTCTGATCGCATCTTTGAGCCCCTGGTGCAGCCCTGGGAAATAAACCTCTTTTTGGTTAAATCACTGGAGTTGAATTTCTATTAAGAGTAGCTGAACACATTCCCTTGCCAAAGCAAGGACTCAGGGAATTAATTCACCTGCAGCAATAAAAGATTTTAGTTCCAAGTGTATTGGCTTTTAAACAAAGGGAGAATCAGGTCCTGGAGGACAGGTATATCACTAGGATGACACAAATTTTTTACTTCTGTGGGGTAATTGCTAGGACACCACAATCTCCATTTAGACAGATGTGCTAATAAAAGAAGATTGGGCCAAAGACCAGTGACTCAGCTCACCAGAGGAGTTCACTCTAGATGCCTGGCATCCCTCCCTTAAGCTCAGTGCATCATGGGAGCATCTAGAGAGGCCTCCAGAGACGTCTCCTAAAGACAAATCACTTCTAGAAGCTGCCGTGTGTCAGAAGACCAAAGAGGGTCTGGAACCCAGAGGCAAAACTCACCCTCCAACGTCCAAAAGGTCCTCAGAAGAGATGTCACCGGAGCTCACCAGGATGTCCAAGAGAGGTCTCCATGCACAGCAGCGGTGACCGGGCTCCTGGCTCCACAAAGGAAAGAATTTAGGAGCGAGATAGATGCAGGAAAGCGAAAGCGACTTACTGAAAACAAGCGAAAGCGACTTACTGAAAACAAGCACACACTTGTGAGGAAGGCGCGGGTGAACTGAAAGAAGAAATTGCGCCAGGAAGTCAAAATCAGGGGTTTTTACCCCTCCCGGGGCGGGGAATTAGTGAGGTCCAATAGACGTGGTTCATTCCTCTCCTCCCTATGGGCAGGACCTTCCATTTCCTGCTTTTTCTTCCTTATTTGGTTCCTCTGGAACTTCCGTGGCGTCAGGTGCATGATGGGAGTTGTAGTAACCGCAATGCAAATGACATTATAATGACATCAAAAGGTCAGGTCTGGGTCGTAGGAATTAGCCTTGCCAGATGAAACTGGTTCTTGTTTCTCTCCAGCTGCAGGCACTAGATATAGTCACTGGCTCCTTGTGCAACCAATGCGGCACCTCATGTTGTACCAGGGAGGGGGTTGCCAATTTCCTAGGCTATCTACTGTGTCTCAGTGGGACCATGAGCAGTGACAGAGACTGCCAATCAGGCCACAACAACACTACACGCCCTGAGCATTGGCCCAAACGAAGCAGGCAGCATCCAAGAACCCCGAGCGTGGAAAAGAGAGGGTTTCCCAGCAGGGAGAGAGCAGCACACATCAAACAACAGGGATCATGTTCAAATATAGATTTCAAGTCAACCGGGCTGGGGTGAGGCCTAGGAGACCGCATTTCTAACAAGCTCAGAGCTGCTGAGGCTGCTGAGCACGTGATCACACCTTGACTAACAAGGAGGCGGAGCCCATGGTTAGGAAGTGGAGCCAGATGGGGGTAGCGAGGAAGCAACATATGTCCGTGTGTGTGTTTGTGGTGTGCACATATGTGTGCTCCTATGTGGACAGTAGGAATCAATTTGTGACTCAGTAGCAATCAGGTGAGCCAGCAGTAGAAAAGCTCTAGTTCTAGAGGACACTCTAATAGTAGGCAGGTTGCCCAAGCAGGAACTCAAGACATTTCTGAAGGCGAGAGATTCCCCGCACACCCTAAGGAGCCTGGCCAGCTGCCACCTCTGCAATATGTGACTGAGGACCGCACCCTGTGTATATTACAGTACATTATATTATATTAGCCTCAGTCTGCGTGACTGCGATCCACAGACTGGACTCGAGAGGCTGCCCACTTCTCCCTGGGCCAGGAGTCGTAACCAGAACTGACTGCTCAGATCAAGTAAGTTCCAAAAGTCCTTGGACTTGACACAGAAGAAATAAAATGTCCCCAAGAAGGTCAATGCATTCCTGCAATAGCAAGCTGATGCCCAAAGCCACTTTATTTAAATATAAAAAAGAGATTTGACCTCAGTCTGAATTCTAAGTCAGTAAACCAGAAAGATTGCTACCTTTATGAGTGGTGAAAACAATACAGCTATTTTCATTTAAAAAAAAAGTTGAAGTGCAGAAAGGGCCTGGCCTTCTGAACATTGTACCCAATTGACTACAAAACCATGCGTGCCCACACTTCTCCAAAATTTAACCAGTACGGGCAGCTCCAGTACTCAAAGTCACAAGGATGTTTTGATTTGCTCTTAAATGTGGACAAAAAAATTTTTAAACAGTGAGTAAGAGAAGGGCACTGGATCTGGACGAAGTAGAAAAGCTAGAGTGAGCTCAGCATGTGCCCTCTCAAGTCGGTCCGGGACCGTGTGAAGAAGCACCCTGGTCCGTCCCATCTGCCCCCCGTGTTCATGTCAGCTGCACTGAGACAGGAGCTGAATAAACAGCACACGAGAAGCGCCTTTGAGAGGGCTGTGTGTACTAGATGGAACCCATAAAAGGGGAGAGAGCCCAAAGCAGGGGTATCGTAGGATTCACAATCAAATCTGAGTGAAGCCTGTCTTTCCTTTCTCAAGAGTTTCACTTGTCTTCTTGTTGCAAATTCTGGTCTCCTCGTGGGTTTGGGATGGGAAGGGTAAATTTGGGATTGAGAATCCGGAAGGAGCCCACAGCTGCCCTGACTCCATCCAGATGCCAGCTGCCAGGAAATCCAGCCCAGTGAGGCCATGAGGGGAACCTGCTTCTCCCCCTACCTCTGCCCAGTGTGCTACTGACCGTGGAGTTGGTCTGGCATTCTGGGTATAGGTAGACAGGCTGCTTTCTCAAGAGGCATGTATAATAGTTTCTTTACAAACAAAAGAAAATCCCTTTTATTCTTACCTCATTATTGACATAAATCCTCCTGCCCCCACTGTCAGTAGAAAGCTCGTGTAGACCTGAGCACCTTAGTCTCTGTTAAGTAGGAAAAAAAAAAAAATTCAACTTTGGTGCAATAGAGATAAAGACTGTGGGAATGCAGGAGATTTGTAAAGCAATGTATGAAAAAGAGAAACTAGATGTTTGCAAATACTTTTTCTTACTAAACTTGTAAAGTCGACATATAACCTGCTGTGAATCAAGGACGCTTCTGGGGGAGAGAAGGTTAAGGAAAGAGGAGGGTCTTGTAACATTTTAAACCTACGTGCTCTGGAGTTGCGTCACGTGAGCCACCACAGCATTGCATCACGGCCTGGGGTGCTGGGCTGTCCATTTCGGTCTCTATTAAATGTACTTCCTGGTCAAGGGCAGCCTGAAAAAGCAAAAACTTGACAAGGGACAGTGGGGTCTCCCAGGTGAGTGAGTGATAGAAACCAAAGGAAAAAGATGTGTTTCCATACTTCCCCAACCTGTGAAAAGGTGTTTTGTGTTCAGCCCTTCTGACAATGGAAAGCTCAGGGACTCACCTGAAAGATGTGCCACCAAATACAAGTTATAAAGAAAATGTTAGAAGTGAAGATGCAGTAGATGAAACCAGAAAGGATGACAGAGAGAAGGCACGTGGAGCCGGGTACATGGAGGACAGCAGGCCTCATGTTGCTGAGTAGAAGTCTCGGGGGAGAGCTCCTCGGAAGGGTCCATGCCTGTTGCACATCTCTTAATGCCTTCGGGAGAGGCTGGCTATGGACACAGCTGGGCTGTGAGGTTCTGAAAGGAAAACCGGATTTGGGACGCAGGGGCCAGCACCTACTCCCAGGTGGTGGTGAGATTTCTCACACAGTATCCACTCTAGAAAGATGTACCAAGTGTCTGTGCGGAATATGCGATGGGCATTCAGCTGCAGTTATGAACAAGACAGATGCAGACCTTGCACTAGAGGAGTTGCAGGTCTAGAAGAATGACTTAAAATATGTTTTTAAACACACACACACACAAATGCAGTCATAAAATGGGAGAGAAGGACAGCACTAGGAGAAAGCTTGTCAAGGAGACCTGGTCTGATTGAGAGTTTAAGGGAGGCCTCCCTGAGGACTGAAAGAAGGAAAAGGAGGAGGAGGAGAGGAGAAGAAAAGAAGCAGAGAGAGAGGGAGAAGAGAGATGAACGAGATGCAGTTAATTGAGCACTTACTATGTGCACAGCACTATTGCAAGCATTTAGCATTTACTAATGCATTTAATTCCTACAACTCTTCAAAACATGTGCTGTTATCATCCCCGTTTAATAGATAGGAAAACTGAGGCACAGAGATGTTAGTTAGCTTGCCCGAGGTCATCTCCCTGTGTATCACTGATGTTTCTAGTTACTGCCTTTAAAAGATCTGAACTTACTTTTGAAAATAATGATGCAGAAGAACAGAAATAAATGTCATTTTGAATTTTCAGCTTCTCCTAGCTCCAAATTGTTCTATAAAACAGGAAGGGTCACAGCAATGACCGTGAGGGCAGCTCGAATGGGCTCTGGACGCTCTGCAGACAGTAACTGGGACTGTCCTCTGCTCTTCAGTCCTGGTTGGTCTATGAGTAGAGTCCGGAGCCAGCCTGCCTGGGCTCGGATCCCAGCTCCAGCACTTAACCGTCTCAGAGGTCTGGGGCAAGCTACTTAGCTCTCCGTGGCTCTGCTTCATCATCTGTAAAGTGGGAATAAAAACAGCATCTGCACCCCCGAGCGGTCATGAGGCCTGAATGAGTGACTGTGTGTAAAACACAGGGGGAACCCGCCGGCACGCAGTCAGAGCTGTGTAATTGCTCAGAAATGTGCAGGACAGACAGGTTTCAATACACCCAAATGTTCTCTGGTGAGCAAAACTCCAAAGTGAAGAACAAGTGTCCTCAGGGAGGCGTGTGGACAAAGCAGAAGCCCCAGAGCTGACAGTTCCCCCTGTGCCCCTCCCTTCTGTCATTCTTTTATCAACAAACATCCGTGAAGACCTAGCACTGTGCCAGGCCCTCCGGGGGATGGGGGGGGGGGGCGTATAACTGGGGTTAACAGGAAGTCCAGCATCCTAAGCCCCGAGGGCACCACCACATTGTATAGCGCCCATCAATCACCAAGATCAAGGTGGAGTGTGGGTTTGGGGGACCAAGTGGGGTGCATGGTTTTACTCCCCCCATCAGAGGCACACAGTAGCAGAGAAGCAGTGACTCACCAAAGTGATACTGGACAAACAAAAGCAGCAGATTCCCACCCCGCACGCAGATTTACAGAAAGGAAGCTCGTTTTCCAAACGCTGCCCCAGCCCCACTGGGCTCTCATCGCCCCGTTGTCCCCGGTGCCCCCACCGTGGCGTCTCGCTGCCCTGGGCTTGTCAGACGTGGGAAACAGCGTGGTGGCTACAGTCCGTGGAATCATCCTTTACGTGTTGGTACGGCCTCAGGTCGTGGTGCAGAACAAACTAGAGGCATAAAAAAGACAGGCGTCTGACCTTCGCACAGAGTTCAAAAGCAGCAGGACATGGTAGAACAACAGATTTGAATTTCATGCTCTCTATCACCTGGGCCCCGAGTTTTGAAAATCCTGAATTCCTAACATGCTGACCTTGGAAATGACAGGACTCAAGCTCAGAGTCTCCTAAAGGATTTGGGCCGCTCTGTGTTTTCCCCGACAGACTTGGGTGTCAGCTTCTTCTGCACGAAGTTCGAGCCTGCAGACACGGTGCACGTGGTTTAAAGATGCACTGAAGTTTTTGCGCATTTTCTTTGGCGTCTAATTCAGTTCTTTGCTTCACACTTTATATCCCAAGCATAACCGAGTAGTGTTTAATAAAATCTCTAAATGTAGCCAGTGCTTGTTTTCTTAACGCAGTGGAAACTTGGGGGTGGAGGGGGTGTCTAAGGAGGTGAACGTTCTGCAATTTAAGAAGGGCTGGTGCGTAAAAACATGAAAATATTCTTACCTTCAGGTCCTGCGCTCCAGCAAGTGGCAGCACAGAGCAAACCTGGCCCCCAAAGTTCCAGATGCCCAGGGGTTGTCATTTGCTGCTGGCTTCCTCCACCATCACTGAAGACATTTTCCATTGTGGATCCCACCATTGAACCATTCCTATTTGTTGCAATTTGCATCATTAAAATCAGTATCAATACTGGGCTCTGGGAGGGTCAGTTCAATGCCCCAATAAAGTAAGCAGCAGTACCTTACATTAATAATTAGGCTGACCAGATGGACCACTTTCAACAGGACAGAAAACAATGGGACTGTCCTGTTTCAAATGGTACGTGTGGTCAGCCTGGTCTCGCTGGGCTAAAGTAAGGTGTCAGTGGGCTGACCCTATGTACCGTGAGAAACAGGACAGGACTGGTATTTTCTGTCCCATTTAAAATGGTACATCTGGTCAACCTACTTAAAATCTCAATGGTTTCTTTTTGCAGAGTCACCCTCAGACTTTGGAAACAGCCTTCAGGATAGGGTGTGAGAGGGTTGTCTGCAAGAACTAGCTGAGTGCCCAGCTCTGTGATGGCCCTGCTAGAGGCTGCCTGTGGGCAGGTAAGAAGCAAATGTGCCAAAGGACAGGGAACGGGAAGACGGGCAGGGCAAGGAAGGAGCAGAGAGAAGGGAGTGAAAGGAGGATTGAAATGAATGGTCCATGGTCACTCGTCTAGGAAGTAAAAGAGACAGAATTTAGGTTCAAACCTGGTTCTATTTGACTCTGAAGTCCAAATTCCTTCCTTTATGACAGGCTTGGAGAGGTGCATAAGAAGGACACTTTCAGACCGTGGATCCCAGTTGATCTGTTTAGCTCTACTGATGTTCACAAAAGCATGGTTAGCAGGATTAGTGTGTGCTAGACAATCAGCTGAGAGTTTAATAACACATAGTTCTCACCCTTGAGGAAACCACAATCTAGTGCAGACGTAAATATGCAAACAAGTAACTATACCCCCACAATGTAGTAAGGGTAAGAACGTAAACACACATGAAATGCCGAAAGATCAGAGATGGGAGAAAAACGACTGGCCTAGAGCATCTGACAAAGACACATAAATACGGGGATATTAGATCTGGGTTTTGAGGGTTGATTAGGAGTTTGGACAGCAGACAATGGCAAGGAAAGGTATTCCAAGCAAAGAAACAGTTACTCCAAAGACAAATACAGGAACAATAAATGGAAGTGATGAGGTGGTGGATTTGGCTCAACGGAAGCACACGCAGCCCCAAAACACAGGATCCGGCACAAATAACGCCCCTTGGTTACAAGCTGGCAATCTAAAACCACGAGCATGTAATTCTGTCACACAGCAATGTCGTAACTACATAACGTAACTACTTTAAGCGGGGGATTACTTCCATCGAACCCCACAGAATACTGCCCCAGACAGCAAGAAGTTCTCCATTGCTGGAAAGGTCGAAGCAGAATGTAGGCAACCCTCTGTCCACTGCGGAATGGTCATGGTGACTCCTGCCTAGACTCCCTGAGGGTCCCTAAAGGGTCCCAACTCAAGCTCAGCCCACGCCGGAGTTGGAGGTGGTGCCACGGTGGAGGGCACGGTCTCCGAATCAGACAGGCTGGGTCGGAACCCTCACTCTTCACTGACTATATGCTGGGGGCAAGTCTCTGAACATCTCTGAGCCTCCAGCCCTATACCTGTGGGCGCTAACGCCTGCCTCCCCTGCTAGAATTAACTCAATGACTGGTCTAGAGCACTTTGCAGGGTGACTGGAGTGGAAGATGAGCTCACCATGTGTAACCATGAACGATGACATCATTATGACCACACAAGATGGGAAACGCCCCTGGGGTGAATGACTTTGACCTGCTCTCATCACCTAGGCAAGGTGCTCTGGCATGCTGGGGGTGGCAGGTCCTTCTTGAATTCGGTGCCTGGGGCAAATGCTCATTCCTCTTACTGTTCCTTCAGGCTATTCCTTGCTGTTTTTCAGGCCCAGCACCCCATTAAACAGCTGTTGTGGGTCCCAACCTTCTTGCCTGTGCAGAGGGCCACTGATACCCCAAGACTTAAAAACAAAACAGCTCCTGGCTCTGGTAATACCTGACTTCATATGGTTTGTCTTCTTTCTTTTTATCCTTTTTACTTTTTCCTGCTCTAGTGTAAATTTTATTTTTAAAAGAAAATTTTAAGAAACCTGTAGAATTGGACAGATGAGAGCTCTCCACCAGAAAATCAGCCTGAATTGTGCCGTTACCCTGAGGAACCAGAGCAGTGAATTGACATGAATACATAAAATTCACATCACCTCCCAATGAGTCGTCTTAATGCAATTTTTGCCAAAATGGCCTGTTCTCAAGGTGTAAAGTGCAGCAGGCTACCGCCAAGCAATAGCCAGGCTTGTTTTGCAAAGCGTGGAAGCCTTCATCAGCTCCTGCCTGAGCAGCTTCCTGAGTCCGGGTCCCGCTGCCTGCACCCCCTCCACGGCAGCCCTAAGTGATACTGTTAAGTAATTCAGTTTGAAGGACTCTTATGGAGATCAATTTTGTTAATGCACACACAGCATAATAGAGGCTGGGTTACTGTAGAGAGAGAGAATTCTTTTTTTATTTTTTATTTTTTTGTCTTTTTTTTTTAATCCAAGAACAAGAGCAGGAATTACTGATGAGGTTGGAGCCGCCGTTTAGGCATGGTGTCCCTGTGGATTAACATTTCCTGATGTGGCACTTTGCAGAAAGGTTACAAGTACTTTGCTATGTGCAAGTCATGCATAGCAAGTAGAGCTGCTGCACAGCTCCAACCAGGACACTTGTTGGGATTTCAGTGCAGACATCAGAGTCCTTGAATTTCTGATGACAGTTGTCACTCAGATTGGCAGCAAAGGCCTGCATTACATCTGTGTGCGCGTGTAGTTTTCTAACTTATTTCTTGTCATACACAAGTGTTGTTGATTTCTTTACCAATTAACCCTTTTGTTATAAATTTTCATGTTCCAAATGTAAACAGTTACATTGTGAAGACTGTAACTTAGCAACTATCCAGCAAGAGGGAGATCTACACAAACCTGGGTCATGGGTAAAGACTTTTTCAAAACATGCAGAGTTAATAGAAATCAGGAATCAAGGAAAGGCAAACCACATAGGAACAAAGAAAGCATTGTAAAAGGGCTAGGATGTTCTAGAAACTCATCAGGAAATCACTTTGGATAAAGAGTGGTTTTTATCCAAAGTGTGAAGTTGAGGTTGAGCTGTTAAATCCAACAGCTTCTGCTTAGAATGAGCAATCATAAAGATGCTATATACCCCAAGATTGGTATTCTATATAAAACCTATTCTTTTAAAACTATGACTTCCCAGTAACAGAGCACCCCATTTACATGCCTCTGTGATTCAGATGTCCCCAACATAATTTTGATTACTAAGGACACATTTGACTTGAGCCCATCAAAATGTAGGGCAGCAGAGGAGCATTAGGTCACCCAGGCGACTTCACCCCACTTGGAAGATTAGTAACCCAAAGGGCACACAGACCTGCTTTCAATCGTCTTCCGCTTTCTAGCATCTAAGCTGAAATAGGCTCCCAGGAAGGGAGGTAAGGAGGTGGGGGGGGCGGGGGGAGTTGTCACTGGCCGAGGTCTGCTGTGCGTTGGACCTTACACTGGGCTTTTCCCGGAGCTTCTCACTTAGGCTGTAATGCTTTGAAACCATCAATCTTCTTGCCCTTTTCCTCATTTCGAGAGGTGCCCATTCACTACAAAGTACCTTATGTATCCAGTTTTAATTATTGTTTTATTAGTTTGGATGCAAGGGACAGCATCTCAATTGAAACCAGTTTTGACAAAATCAGAGATTTATTAGCTCAACTCCAAAGAAAAGCTGAGAAACCAGGAGAAGGAGAAAGATGGGGGCCAGTCTTAGGAACACTGGAGGCTAGGGACTGAGTATCACCAGGATTATCTTCCTACCACGTAGCTCTTTCTCTCTGGGTGTCGGTTCAGTCTTCTTCAATGCAAACTCTTTCCTCCACATTTGAGGGAACCAGGGCCCTTCCCACATGGGTACAGCCCCTGAAGGGACGATTCTTCAGACAGGGACAGGACGATCCCAGAGGACACAGAAAGCAGGTGGCAGCTGAGCAGATGGTGGAATTGGAATGTCCTGAAGACGTGCAGGACAGAGTCAGCAAAAGGCAGAAGTAGGGAAACCTGAGGACTCCTGAAGGCAGGGAAGAAACCAGGGGTGATTCGTGGAGGAAGAAGAGAAAAACCGAAGTCCCAGGCGGGGCTGGTTATGAAAGCTTGAGCTCCAGCTTATAGAGTTTGAACCTTGACTCTAGGTAATAGGGACGCTTTGAAAGCTTTAAGGAAAGTCCCGTGAGAGCAGAGACTGGGGACAAGAGTCTGGCAATGTGAAGGGTGTGTTGGAAGGAGAGGGTGAAGGCATTCAGGGGCTGCCTTGTGAGCAAAGGAGAGTTTAGCTTCATCCAAAATATTTTCATTTTATACAAGGAAAACACGTTTATGTCGCGTTATGTTAAGGGACTGGAAAGAAGTGGAAGTATTTGAAAGAAAGGCGAGACGGAAGAAGCCAAAGAGAAAGAAAGAATGAAAGTTAAGAGGAGAAAAACTGAGGAAGAAAAGGAAAGGAGGCAGTGAAGGAAGAAAGCAACTAAGAAAGAATATAATTCAGTAGATGCAGGACAGTATTCAGTCAAGAAATCTTTACTGGATACCTACCAAATGCCAAGTGCTCTGACAGGCACCAAGATAAAAAAAATAGATTCAAGACAAAAAGTTACTTCCTTAATGGAATGTATTCTGAATGGAGAGACAGATAATAAACAAACTGAAAAATAAATCATTGCATTTCAAATAGTGACCAGTGGTAAACATGTAAACACTAACATCATGAGGAGAGAGAATGCTCCAGCTCTCTTTGCTGTATCACAGCCAACCGCCCAGCAGTGGCTTTAAACGATCGGCCTCGTGTGGTTTTGCTACAGCTCTGCAGCCTGATGGGCCCCAGCACAGACAGGCCGCTGGGGCAGCCCACAGCGAGCGGCTGGCATCACCGGGAACCTCAGTGTCTCCCACGTGCTGGCTGCAGTTGGAACCAGAGCTGGGACAGCTGGCTGAAATCGTTGCGCGTGAACTCTTCCTGTCACGTGGACGTCCTCACAATATGGTGGGAAAGCTCCTAGAGTAAGTGTCCTGGGTAGCGGGGGCGGGGGTGGGGTGTAACGAGAGACAGAGAGACAGAGAGACAGAGAACGCGTCAGGCTGACACTGCATTGCCTTGTCTAATCCAGCCTCAGAGTTCCTGCAACTTCACCAGTGTGTCCGGGTCACCTGAGTGAGTCACTGAGGCCAGCCCACACTGAAGGGGAATTAGCCTCCACCTTTCTATGGGAGGAATGTCAGAGAACGTAAGGACATCACAGAGGGTAAGTGGGAGGATAGTCTTTTATACCAAATGGTTAATGAAGGGCACTCCAAAATCTAATCAGCCAGGCTCCTCCAGAGAAGCAGAACCAAGGGGATGTGTGTGTGTGTGTGTGTGTGTGTGTGTGTGTGTGTGTACTGGGGTGCCAAAAAAATTTATACACATTTTCACTGATGTTATCTATGTATTACTTTTAGAAGTTCAATTGAATTACAGTAGCAATGTGTAGTATGACGTTCACTCAAAAGATGACATTAATCAAATAAGTGCTAGTGTCACCACGTGACAGGCAGGACAGTCAAAGCAAACGGCAGAAGCATGGTTGTCGTTTGGGGAGCACAAGCTTACTTTGAAGTGGTATTTGAAATTCAGGAATGTTGTTTGAGTTTCCTCTGCACTCTCCTGATTTATCTAACACCCCTTGACTTCTACCTATAGGGAAAAGGATGTGCTGTACCCTAGAAAACCAGCTATACTGCCGGGACTTCAGGAAGAAACTGAAACGGCATGCGCAGTGATACAAGTGGGCACTTTGGTCAACGCTGCTCAAGCAGTAGTTCGCCGTGATCATAAGTGTCTGGACGCTGATGGTCACCACTTTGAGCACCGCTTGTAACTGCAGAGGTCAAACGTGACTTGTATTCATCTTTTGTCATCAGTATATATTGAGTATCACAATTTTAATACAGTTGATTTCTTTCTTAAAATGTGTGCACATTTTTGGCACCCTCTGTGTATTTATTGTATGTGTGTCTGTATATATGTGCACACATATAAATCCATGAATGTGTACCAGTAAGGGGATCTTTAGGTCAAGGACTGGCACATGCAATTCTGGGAGGTGGCAAGGCTGAAATCCAGAATGTGGCTAGAAACTCAGGCAGTAGTTAAAGGATTGCAAACCACGAGCAGATTTGTGAGCAGGGGAGTGGTGTGATCTGATTCACACCATGTCAAGAGAGCACTGGCTTGCTGAGAAAGGCTGCACACCAGAGAAAATGGGCTTGCCCAGCGTTAGAAGCAACCTGGACCCAGGAGTCGGGGAGGAGGGGACGAAGGACGGCCCGTGCTCTCCAGGCCAGCGGGCTGGGCACTGTCAGCCATGGGACAGAAATAGGGTTCCCATTTCAGGAAAGTGAGGTCTGACAGGAAAACTGTTCAATCTTCTTGAATCAAAGCAGTAGAAAATTCAGGACTAGGGTTGGCCAGCAGGCTCAGGGCGACACCGCCATTTTGGAAGGCATTGCTCAGAGGTGACACGAGCAGGAGACGCTCAGCAAAGAGAGAGACAGAGAAAGTGCATGACACATCAGTAGCCAGCTCCTTATGATTACCTATTCGTGGCCACAGAGAGGGGATTCAAGGTAGCCGAAGAAAGAAAAATAAAACAGTTTGAAGAGAGTACTTCTCTGTTCTCCTGAAAAGGCCACGTATGAGATGAGGTGTTCCAGGCAGTCCAAGACAGCTGAGAGGCGTGCAGCATGCATTACTTATAAGACTCCACTGAAATGTAAATGGGGGTGAGTTTATTGGCTCCCTCGGTCTTAAATGGAGTCATAAAGTATTCATTGGGTCCAGCCAAGGCCTTTCAGATCTGGAGCTCCACAAGAAATATGTGGCATGCTAAGGTTACATTAATAAAAAATAAATAAATCTGGGTCCAGGAAACTCGTGCTTGTGCACTATAAAACTGCCCATTCTGTAGATATTAATGTTTAATGTGTTTGTAAAAAGCAGGCGGCTTTGCCGAGCACAGCAACAAAAATGTCCCGCAGCCCTCGGTACTTAACATCTCAGCGCGTCGCCTAAGTGCTCTGGTGGGGGACCACGCCAGCAGGCCCGGGGAGAGAGGTAGTGCCGAGCTGCCTCCAGGGCAGCCGCATTAAAAAGTTGCTTTGCTAAGAGGAACCGTGCTCACTCGCTGCTGATGAGCGTTAGAATCAAACTTTCACACACCCCCTTCACATCCCACTGGCTCTGGAGCTCAGGGGAGATACTGCAAGGAGCTGATGCTTTCAGAGCTGGATGCATAATGGCTACAAACCTGTGTACAGACGGGGAAGGGGAGCGCACCAGCACAAACCGAGTCAGTTTTACGGAAAAAGTATCCGATAAGCACTCAGCTCAGAGAGGCGAAAGGTTTCTTTGTTCGCTTTGTTTAGGTTGGTTCTGGTTTGGGGTTTTGTTTGTTTGTTTTGCTTCAGACCACTGACACAAGCCCCGCTGCTTCCTAGACATTTCTGGAAGGAGAACCCGGATCTCTCTGAAGCCTCCCTTTCCTGCACCGGGTAGACGTTATGTCTGGCTCTTGGTCCCAAGTCAGCGCAGAGGAATCTCTGCTTTCCCCAAGCTGGTTTGCAGTCTGGAAACATCTGCCACTTCCCAGACCCGCCAAACCGTAGCCCCTCACCACGTGCCTCCTGGTTACTGTCCGTCCTGAGGCCCTCCTTGAAAGGAAATGGGGAGTGAGAAAGGACAGGTGCAGAGGACAGAGCTGAACATTCAGGAGCAGGAACGGATAGTTAAACCCAGCGCCAGGCACCCCAACCTCCGCCACCAACTGTCAAGCAAACAGTAGCGGGGATCCAGGGAAAGAAAGGGTGGGAACCTCAGAGACAGACTGTCTCGCTTTCTCTCTTTCTCTGCACCCTGGAATGCGGCAGACTCATTTTCATGTCTGCCCCAACTTCAGGAGCCATTGGCAGCACCCCTGAACTCAGGGACCAGGCTCCCGGAGAGAAGTAAGAGGCCCTAACAGCCGGAGAAAGGCTGGGAGACCCCTGCCTGTTATATGAAGCAAGGGAGCCCGCCTCCCGACCCTCCCGATGAAGCTCTGCTTCTCACACCCAGCACTGTGGGTTGAATTGTGTCCCCCCCAAAAAGTGCATGTTGAAATCCTAAATCCGGTACTTGTGAATGTGACCTTACCTGGAAATAGATTTTTGCAGATGGAATCAAGCTCAGATGTGGTCATCCTGGGGTGGGGTGGGCCTTACTCCAATGACCGGTGTCTCTGTAAGAGGAGGAAGATTTGAAGACGCATATCACCCAGGAAGGCCGTGGGAAGGCAGAGCAGAGCTGTCATGATGCTGCCACCAGCCAAAGTACACTGAATGATTCTGGAAGCCACCAGAAGCTAGAGGAGGCACGTGGTGAGGGTCACGTTTTCCCCTGGAGCCTTCAGAGAGAGGACGGCCCTGCCCAGATCTCGCTTTTGGACTTCTAGCCTCCAGAGCTGTGACAAAGTACCTTTCTGTTGTCCCAAGGACACGGGGCAGTAGCTCAAACATGAGAAAGAGAAATCCCTGCAGCCCTGGAACGAACCCTTTGGTGAGGACGGAAATATCCACAACTCGCCCCAGAGATGCTTCCAGACCGGAGTGCACTGAAGATGCCAGCAAAGTCCCAGCCGATCAGGATGTGGCCAGGGCACAGGCATCTTCTGAAACGTCTGGACAATGTCAGCCATAACAAAGGCACAGCCAAGGGCCTCGGGGAGGCCGGAAGCCAGCTGCGACACGAGGACGAGGACGAAGAGTCTTACCGCCGCCTGTCTGGGCGGGAGGCGCCAGCGGCTGGGGGCCTGGGCGGCCGCGTCACGTAGGGGTGAGCTCCTCGGGGCAGGATGGCTGACTGTCCCCAGATAGGCCCCCTCGGCCTCCCATAATCTTTGGGTTGGATTTAAACCCCCTTACCTAAGAAGGTGGAGGACGTAAAGCCCTCCCCACCGTTCACCCCGGATCCCCGGGGCTAGAGCAGGCCTAGCAGAGGGGACACGCCCGAGATACTTGTCCATGGGCTAAAGGAAGGTAGAAAGGCGTGATGCAGAGCCAAGCAGAAGGAGGGGAGGTCCGGCTTGGATCCCAGAAAGATCAACCGAGGCACATCAAGGTCTGTGGGAAGCACAACCAAGGAGACTCCTGGGAACGGTGGGCCAAATGGACACCTTGTAGGGAGGTCTTCAAATGTGAAGAGGACTTGGTGACCTGGCCTTTGCCAACCCCCCAGCTTTCTCTCGTGCCCTCCCCGCTGGCATACTTTACAGCCAATCATTCCAAGGCATTTCCAATCGCCGACCCTTGCCTTGCCATTTTGGGAATGCTGCCCCTTTGTCATCCCCCAGAACCACTGCTTGTCATCCCCTCCCCTCGGAAGCTTTCCTAGGTGGCCCCCACCCAAGTATCTAACTTCACACCCCCGGTCACCTTGGGCATATCCCACAGGATTGCAGTGGCCTGCGGGGGCTCCCTGTCCAGCCCCCCTCTGTACCCCAGGGCCTGGCACCGGCTGAATTCCGGGTAAATGTTCAACTGACCTTGGGGTGGGGATGGAATGCTGTGGAAGCCGAGAGAAGAATAAGGAGGAGGAGGAAGGGGCTCAAAGAAAGGAAACACGGAGTCGGGTTGGATTTTGGCTCTCCGGGGATTTTGCCTGGAACGAGCCCGGTTTTGAGTCATCACTTAACGAACTCGAGCGCACAGCCCACACTCATGACCTCGTCTGAACTTAACCACCTGCATTAGAGCCCATTCCCAAGTCAGGTCCCAGTCATAGTGGCAGCCTTCATTCATACGTACTGGGGTTGGTACCTCAACACCTTTTGGGAAAACACAACTCAACCCCCAAGGGCAGCCCTCAAGTACAGAACCGGGGTGCACACCACGTCCTGCTGTCTCCCTGTCTGTCTCCCGGGAGCTGCCTGGGTGTAGCCATTGATGCCAAGTTCAGGAGAAATGCAGGGGAGGGCCTTAAGGCACGTCAGAGTGGAAGGAGATCTTAAACCTCTCAATGCTGAGGTCTAAAAGGGACAGGGACTTGCCAAGGTCATACCACAGGATAGAAACAGGCCCGGTCCAGAAGTCACGTCCTGGGTGCACCTGCAGAGCGTCTCCTCTCCTCCGTGGAAAACCCTCCATTAATCCTGCACCCAGACTTGCACCCCAGACTTGCACCCCAGACTTGCACCCCAGACTTGCACCCCAGACTTGCTAGCAAACACATGACTGCTCTCCATTCGTTTCGTAAATTCAAGTAAAAGCTTCCAACACCCGGCTGCAGCAAATAAAACACCGCAGTCACCAAGTGTCCCTTTCAAACCAGATGAAGTAACTATTATTATTATCATTATTATTACTCTAATCTCAAGTCAAAATTGCCCATGGGCCCAAGGATGCCCCTTCCCTCCCATGTCCAGTTTCAGGAAAACAACCCACAGAAACTGAACCACAGTTTTGGCTAAATACATGTCTAATTCCTTAGGTATTTTTTTATATTCTGTTTTGTGCAGGACTGTTTACCAAGTTAATGATCTATGGTCACCACGTTTCTGGGTGGTTGTTATTTTTTTTTTATTATTCAGTCTTCAAGTGCCCCCTAGTGAAATTTTTTTTGTATTTAGGAAGCTGAGAAATGAGCTGAAAACAAGACTTTCAGAAAGCTGAGGAGAATTTTAGAAAGACATGGACGGTGGGGTGGGGGCCAAGTTGGGAATGGAAGGGATTGTTTCGAGGGGATTTGAACATGATTCTTTTAAAATCTCTTTCCGAGCCCTCTCCTGCATGCTCACGCACGCGCGAGGCGGTGCAGACTGGGCCGTGAGACCAGGAGGCTGCACCCTCGGAGCCCAGACCGGAGCAAGCCCACCCGCGCCGGTGCAGGCGGTCAGCACGGCCGGTCAGCACGGCGGGTCAGCACAGCGGGTCAGCACGGCCGGTCAGCACAGCCGGTCAGCACGGCGGGTCAGCACGGCCAGTCAGCACGGCCCGTCAGCACGGCCGGGCGCTGCGGCCACAGAGGGGCCGACGTGCAGCCAGGCACGCAAGCAGCCGCCACCAGGCTTCTGCCAGGCCTAGGTTTGTGCGTGAGCAATTTTAGGGAGCATCTTTCCCGGACAGGGAATCTGACAGTTCATCCTCTGGTTATTTCAAGTCATGCAGATGCGTACTGAACACAGACAGCATTCGATGGGGCAAGCTGTGAGTGGGTGGGTGTGGGGGTCTATGCAAACTCCGTGTAAGGAAAAATCAAGTTTGTTAGTTAAATTGTTTAAACCTGTAGCATTTGATAAAGAAAAAAAAATAGTAGAAGACCTAAACATCCAAGAGGCAAGTAAATGTCAGCTGGCTCCAACGGGCAGTTTGCAACCTGGCCCCTCATCAGAACCCCCACAAACCTCCAAAAAAACACCCATTCCCAGCCCAACCCTCCGAAGCTCCCATTTGATTGGTTTGGGGTGGAGCAGGCATCAGTCTTCTTCCAACAGTCCCTGATGGTGTTCAGCCAGAGCTGAGAGACACTGACCAGGATGATGGCCTTTGCTCGGATTCCAGATGTCACCAAGGCCCCTTCTGGGTGGTGACATGGGCAGGAGGATGGGGTGGGGGTGGGGAACTGGCCACACAGGAGGAAGAGGTATTCAGGCTCTGAGTGTGCCCTGCCCCCTTGCGGCATGAGTCAATAAAGCGGCTTCTGATTACGGATTGGCCCCTCAGGTGAGCAGGTCACTGCGTATTCAGATGTCCATGTCAGCTCCAATTATCAGAGTAACTTCATAAAGCAGAATGGGCCACAAAGCAGTGCGACAGCATGGCCTGCCTCCCACCCAGAGCTATGAGCAGGGCAGGGACACAGACAGCGGAGGGGCTGCAGCAGCACCGTGCACACACGCTGGTATGAAATGCAGATGCCCGGGCCGGCCCCCAGCTTCTGAGTCTGTCTCCAGGGCTGGGTCTCAGGAATCTGTATTCTATCAAGGCTCTCTGGGTTATGTGGATGTTTTCTAGGATGGAAGTTCCCAACATACAAGAACTAAGAGCCCAAACTAATATAAAATAACATGGAATATCAACTATAATTTTTTCAAAACATAGTCACAGGGATGTAAAATTCAGCATAGGAAATATAGTCAATAATACTCTAATAACTATGTACGGTGTCCGATGGGTAATAGACTTATTGGGGTTGTCATTTTGTGAGGTATATAAATGTCTAATCACTGTGTTGCTTTGTATAGCTGGAACTAATATCTTATCGTATGTCAACAGTAGTTGAAAAATAAATTTCTTTAAATTATTTTCTTTTTTAAAGAAGAGGAGCCCAGCCTTTTAATTCTGACAGGTCTGATTCCAGCCCCAGCTCTGCCACTTACCAGCTGTGTGACCAGCCAGGCATCGGTTGTTTGATCTTTCTGAGACTCAGTTTCCTTATCTGTCACGCTGCAATCCATGTGCCTTCCCTCACAGCCTCAATCCAGG
>PVJL010006458.1:0-91862 GCA_004026885.1 Lyroderma lyra | reverse complement strand
CCTCATGGGAGAAGTGTCTGTTTAGTTCTTCTGCCCACTTTTTAATTGGGTTGTTTGTTTTTTTGTTGTTAAGTCTTATTAGTTCTTTATATATTTTAGATATTAGACCCTTATCTGATGCGTTATTGGCAAATATTTTCTCCCATTCAGTTGGCTGTCTCTTTGCCTTGTTGATGGTTTCTTTTGCTGTGCAGAAGCTCTTTAGTTTAATATAATCCCATTCATTTATTTTTGCTTTTAGTTATTCTCATTTTATTATTGTTAATTTTATTGGGGTGACATTTATTAGCAAAAATTACATAGACTCCAGGTGTACAATTCTATAGTGCATTGTCAACTTGTTATATAATAAGTTCACCACCCAGAGTCAGTTCTGTTTCCATCACCAACTACTTAACTCCCCCTTCTTCCTCTCCTGCACCCTCCCAACTTGCTCTCAGGTAAACACTAAACTATTGACTGCACCATGAGTTTTTGTCTCTTTGTTGCTTTCAGTTTTATATTCCACATATAAGTGAAGTCACATGGTTCTTCACTTAAACCATGTCTGGCTTATTTTGCTATGCATGATGATCTCAAGTTCTTATTTTTGTAAAATATACTTGTAAGCCAATAAAATAAACAAAAATCAAGAATTCAAACACATTGATTTCACTTAAATAAGATTTCTATATAGTGACCATTCATTGTCCTTTTTTTTAGCAAACGCCCCATCAAGTAAAATACAGTAGAAAAGTACATTAATGAATATGCAGGGATGAAGGTTTAGAGTGTGTATAGATACAGCTGTGAGGTAATAGTATATCTAGAATTCTTAAAGTTTATCCCAATGCTTGAGAGGGAAAGCAAAGAAATACATCAAGAGAAATAAATCTGTAGATTGCATTGGGCAGAATGGCCATTTTAACAATGTTAAGTCTTCCTATCCATGAACAGGGGATATTTTTCCACTTCTTAAAGTTTGTTCCAATTTCTTTCAAAAGTGTCTTATTGTTTTCTGTGTATAAGTCTGTCATGTTCTTTGTTAAGTTAATTCCCAGGTATTTCATTCTTTTTGTTGTGATAGCAAAAGGAATTGACTCTCTCATTTCTTTTTCTGAGGATTCATTGTTTGTACAAAGGAATGCTGAAAAAATGCTCATCCTCATTAACTATCAGGGAAATGCAAATCAAAACCACAGTGAGATACCACCTCACACCTGTTAGAATGGCTATTATCCACAAGACAAGGAATAACAAGTGCTGGAGAGGATGTGGAGAAAAAGGAACTCACACATTGCTGGTGGGAATGCACATTGGTACAACCACAGTGGAAGACAGTATGGAGGTTCCTCAGAAAATTGAGAATGGATTTGCCATATGACCCAGCAATCCCCCTCTGGGGGATCTACCCAAAAAACTTGAAAACCTTTGTCCACAAAGACTTATGTACCCCAATGTTCATTGCAGTGCTGTTCACAGTGGCCAAAACATGGAAACAACCAAAGTGCCCTGTGACAAATGACTGGATAAAGAAGCTGTGGTTCATATACACAATGGAATATTATTCAGCTATAAGAAAAGATGAAATATTGCCATTTGCATCAAAATGGATGGACCTGGAGATCATCATGGTTAGTGAAATAAGCCAGACAGAAAAAACAAAGAACTGTGTGACTTCACTCATATGTGGAATATAAAACTGAAAGCAAAGAAAAAAGAAATGAAGAAACAAAAAACCCATGGACACAATCAATAGTTTAATGTTTATTTGCGGATGAGTGGGTCAGGGAGGGGAGAAAGGAGAGGGGGTGGGAGAGGAGAGGGGAAGCTAAATATAAGGTGATGGAAAGAGAAGTCACATTAGGTGGTGAAATTATTATACAACAAGTTGACAATGCACTGTAGAATTGTATGCCTGAAACCTATGTAATCCTTGCTAGCAGATGTCACCCCAATAAGTCTAACAATAAAAATGAATTTAAAAAAAGAAATAAAACTAGGGTGAGTCTTCTAAAAAATCAATGTTAGATGAAAATTTCAAAAAGTATTTAAGTTTAAGGAGATGCACAACTACAATTTTGAAACTTAGATAAATTAACAAAAGATCACCACTTTTCAAATAGGAGTAAAACCTCTAATTAAGAGAAAACTTTTCTCCATTCAAAGAAAAAATGAAAGGAT
This sequence comes from Lyroderma lyra, assembly GCA_004026885.1. Classification (NCBI taxonomy): domain Eukaryota; kingdom Metazoa; phylum Chordata; class Mammalia; order Chiroptera; family Megadermatidae; genus Lyroderma; species Lyroderma lyra. The sequence continues at coordinate 89,699 of PVJL010006458.1, read as the reverse complement.
GATGACTTTCTGACTATAAGTAATGATGCAAAATCCTTTTAGTTTGACCTGAGATGGATGCCACTTTTGGTCATTAACTCCCAAAATACAAATTAGCACTATACCCTATTAGGTTTGGTGGCCAAAACTTATATTTTACCTCTTATTTTCTATAGAAATGAAAAGAAAAAATATTTGCTTCAACCCCAAAATATTTATAACTGATTCATAATTATAATTTTAACAAATTTATATAATGTTTTTTATGTTTCAGGCATTATTCAAAGCAAATCACATTTAATCCTCATAATGACCCATGAATACACACTATTTTATATGCACACACACACAAATACATATGAGATATATGCACAAACATACATTTATGATTGCAAAATATATGCCTATTATTGATACATATAATTTTATATTTGATTTATATCATAAACGTATTTTCTTTTCATGACTTAAATACTGGAATGTAATTGTTTAATAAAAACATATATGAGTATATAAAAGCAGCATATCTCTTTTAAAGGGTTTAATCATGTTTTAATTCTGACCATAGCAAGTGGCATCTGATTTCATTCTACATTAAGTCCTGATGTAAATACAAAATTTTATGTATCTAACTTTCCAAACCTACTTTCAAAGAAAAGGCATATCAGACATTTAATTTAGGAAATTCAGAGGCAGATTATATGAAAATTGAGACATTGCAGAAGATACTTTAGGTTAAAAATTATCTATAGCTTCATAAACACACTCAAACAAAGAGTTATGTTACCCTACTTCCTTGGTTTTGAATAAAGAAATATAGATATAGAGAGAATTACTAGCTTATATTGAAAAAACTGACATCAGTTTCCTCAAAGCTTTCAAAATCACGGCCCAAAGCTTAATCCCTAATCTACTTGTGTACTTATAAGAAGACTGTCTGGAAAAAATCCACCATAAAAGCCTCTATTTTTTATATTACATGGCTGGATACTTTCCAGACAGCCTTCATATATAAAACATAACAAAATTTAATGTCACAATTCATAGAATCAAAATGGCATGGGTTCTTTATTTCATTTTTATAGTTTTCTTAATAAGCATATACTCTACAGAGTTCCTGTTTACATTATATTGTAGTTAAAATAGAAAAAAATAATACATTGAATTCAGGTTATAACCAGTAGTGAAGCTTGAAAAATCATTAGGAATTAGCAATCCATCACCTATCTTATGAGTTTTTAAAATTGCAAATACCATTTCATCAGCTTTTGGTTGCTAAACACTTTTACCTTCTTGCAGAAAAGCTTTTTCTCCACCTTGAATGAAAAGTGCCTGTAAAAATCTCTGATCATTGATTTGTTTATTATTATTTAGAGTCTACAATGCACCAACCTCTTAACTAGGCACAGGTGATTTAATAAATGTTGTAACTATGGCGCTTGCAAAGTGGAGAGGAGATAAGTGTGTATAGTGGAAGTACGGTGTGCTAATAGAGAAGATAATGGAAATGCAAAGTGCCATAGGACCACAGAGCAAGAACCCTGAACCCAGCTTAGGGGTGCGTGTGTGTGTGTGTGTGTGTGTGTGTGTGTGTGTGTAAAAATTAATGTCATATTCTGAAGATAAGTAACTAAATGAGGGGAAAAATGTGAGAGGGGATGTGACCTAGGCAGAGAACACAGATTAGGCACAATACTATCTGGTTCTAAGGAGAGAACACATTTTGCACACACAGTGCAGCTCTTACTTTGCAAAAGTTGAAAAAGTAAAGGAAAGAAGTAACATGGGATGGTTCAGAAATAACAGGATAAGGAAAACCCAAGAGTCACAGTGATAGAAGTTATAAGAATTCCTGATAGTCAGGATCCTAACAACTCAGCTTTCAATAATTATATTTAATTTTGTTTTAAATTTCTAAATAAAGCAGTTGTTGTTACATAAAAGAATTCTAAGTAACTGAGATATATTAGTAAAAGACACAGGGAACACTCTACCATAGATGTTGGTAGAATGGATAAAAATATGCAGAGAAGGTATGTTTTGTAATTTGTCTAGTCTCAATTATATATGCAAAAAAGATTAAATGTAGAATAAAGTTAAATGTTTTTCCTAATATCCTCAGCTTCTTAAAATTTTGGATTCTTAGAATTCAAACAAGTATCACTTTTAAAATTGATATTAAAATTACATGCATGAAACAGTCCAAAATATTTAAGTTGGGGAGATGCATAAAAATTAATAGAAAAAAATTAAAAATCTAGCCATTACAATGATAACTAAATTCCATTTGGAGCAACGGTCAGTTCAAAATATCTACTGTGCAATTCAAAATAGTCTAACTTTCTGGCCCTTGTTATACATATAAGTTGGGAGTAATAAACTTCTCAATAGCATACATGTTAATAAACGTAGTAGATTAAGGCAGAAATTAGCAGACTGTTGAATTTTCATATATTTCAATTTCAGTTTTCAGCGCAAATCCAGTCCCTTTTAACCTAGTTTTTCTATCTAATCTTACTCAAAATACAGATAAAATCTGAAAATTATATTAACATATAAACAACCTGGTGTTATTTTAGATAAATTCAGTTGACCTTAAGGTCCTTTAACCATTGGGAAAGGCTAATGAAATAAAGAATATTTTAAGTTATGAGGAAATTGTCACCAAATTTTTCTTGATTCATTTAATAAATATTAATAGGGCATAATTCCAGAAAATACAAAATTTCCTGAATTTAATGTCCCTGTCAGGATATATAAAAATTATAATTATAAATACTAAGTAGAGTCGTATCAGTCCAGGTTCTCCAGAGAAACAAAACCAATAGAACATATGTACATTAAGATATTTGATTTAAGTAATTGACTTACACAATTGTAGGAAGCCCACAAGTTTGAAATTGGTAGAAAAGGCCAACAGGCTAAAAACTCTAGCAGGATTTCTGTATTACAGTTTTGAGGCAGAATTTATTTTTCTCTGGAATAACTCAGTTTTTAAGACCTTCAACGGATTGAATGAGGCCCACCTACTTTATTAAAGAGTATTCTCCATTATCTAAAGCTTACTAAATTATATATTAATCACATCCACAAATTAGCTTTATAGCAACATCTAGACTAGCGTTTAATTAGACAAAACAACTGGACACTATAGCCAAGATATGTTGACCATAAAATATAACTGTCAAAATTGCTCAAGATAGCAAACAAAGTAAAGATTTCAAAGATATATCATTTAATAACTGTCCAATTAATTTAATCATATACGAAACCAAATGAGCCATTATAAAAACTAGAATATTAGATCAATATGCTGCAAACTTGTTCCCCCATGGGTTATTTGGGAAAGAGGAAGGGAAGGTGGTGAGGAAGTGCTTGCCCATTTATTGTTACACAAACATTCTACAGAAGTCAAAAAATGTTTTGAGATATATATAGTAAATCTCTATTTGTTACCACATCTTTTTCTTTAATTACTTTGTTATAGTTGGTATAATGCTTTTAAAACATGTTTACATATTTCTTAAGTCTCTTCCCATCAAGATATAAAATCTAATTTCCCTGGAATATGCACTGGCCTTAACCTACTTCTAAGGCAAGATTAAATTGGGAAAAAAGATACAGTTTCCTCCCAGCTCTTACTCTTGGGAAGCTTGCTCTTAGAACCCAGTCACCATGTTGTGGCAACCTCAGACTGCATCCAGAGATCACATATAGGTAATCATTCTAGATAATAGCTTCTGCTAAGGTCCCAGCTACCAGCCAGGATTATGAAAAAAAAAAACTTTTGAGGTGACTCCAGCTAATATCCAATAGCAACCATATGAGAAATCCTGAGCAGAAACCAGCTAGGTAAGCCCAGTCAATCCCAAATAATGAGAAATAATATTAACTGATTGCTGTAAGTTGGGTATGATTTGTAATGACACAAAAGATACCAGGCAAATTTATTTATTTAGTGGTAATTAAATAGCTATTTTAAAATGGTAAATAATAGCTAGAATTTATTGAATGGTGTATGCTGGAAACTATTTTAAATGATTTAAAAATATGCAAAAACTCATTTAATTCTTACAATGAACCAATAGAGAGAGTTGCTTTTATTACTCAGTTTTATAGATAAGGAAACACAGACACAGAAAATCAATTAACTTACCAAAGTCACACAACCAGGATTTGTGGAGCAAAGACTTGAACTTAGTCTGGCTCCAGATTTAACATTTTTTACCTATAATACTATTTTTTTCCAATGATGCAGAGAAAATGACATAGGGTTATTGTTTCATACATAGAAGAACAAGGCCACAGAAGCACTGGTCAATATTAAAGCAAAAATAGAAAATTTTCACAACTATTTAAATGATATATAATCCTGTGTTATTCTCATGTGGTACCAAAATATTATTTGAGGCACAAGAAGACTATGAAAAGAAAAGAAAAGTTTTCCTCTATTTTGAGGCATGAAAATCCTGAATAATTGCTGGAGCATTTTAGAGTCCTAGGTTAACTTAATGTACAATAAATCAGACTAATTTGACTTACAAAGGCTTAGATGATTTCAATATTTCCATGGTTGTTGCATCCCACACAACACAGGTAGTGGGGAAATGACAAGAGCAGTGCAAGGTGGTGAAACACAGTAGCCAAAAATAAATTTCAAGCAAGGCCAAGAGACTGTAGCCTCATGGACTGAAGGAGCCCTGAATCAAGTCAATGCATAACTTTTACTGGTGAGCATACAAAAAAGTGAAACTGGTTATTTCATGATCTGTGTGTAACATTGCCTAGGAGACTGCCTTTTCTCCAAAAGTCCCCATTGTGTTTCAACATGCATTGTATCTCTATAAAACCATATAGCCCCAAGGACTCAGTGTACCGAAACCACCCCAGGGGGTTGACTCAGTACCTAAATCATTCCTGTTGGCACATGACTGATATTATTCTTTCAGGACACCATGGGAGCAGCATGGGACACAAGGTAGCCAGGGGTTGATGATTAACCTCAGAGAGGGTGAGGGGCTGTGCCTCACCTCTGTAGAGCCCAAGCTCTCTCCTGATGGCCCCTATGTGACTGTGCCTGTCTTAGGTTGTTCCTCCCTTGAGGAATCTTACACATCATTGACTAACCAGCCATCCTCTGGAGCCATACAGGGTGATGTGAGGTATTCTATGCCCCTGTGGCCTCCACACTTAGCTCCTGCCTTAGGAAGTCATGGGAAATGCATGAGGGGACAGACAGTTTGGCATTTCCCCCTTTTTGTTTTTGTAAAAGGAGAAATATAGACTTGGCAGTTTTCTTATCTATGGCCCATTGTAGGATTTGCTGTCCACATCTATGGACTAAACAAAATAAAAGAAGAATGATTAGCAACAGTGCAATTGCACCTGCAAATCCTCCACCTAGGGTTTTCATCCAGGTGAGAGGGTTTAAATTAGACAATCCTTTCACTGCTGTGAAAAGCTTCTCCTCTCCTGGTAGAAGAGAAAGTATGTCATGAGTCATCTGATCCACTTCTTGTTGCAGCTGTAGAATATCTACAGTGAGGTTGGGAGTATGTCCCCGGTGATGAGCTCGTACCTCCCATCATGGAGACCTAGTTTGGTTGTAAGAGAAAGGAGTCACACAATAGTTAGAAACATTCCAATTACATTTTAAAGTAATCATGGTATGGAGATTTTTAAATTGATCACTAAGAAAAATTACCATTGTCTCCAAGTCAACCAATCTAATATTAATTTCTTGGTCAATTTTGATTTGTTGATTCCAAGCCTTACTTGCATTTTCATGCCATTCCTGCACAAACTGAGTAGTCTGTGCAGCCTGATGTAATGTTACTCCAGAGACAGCAGCAACAGTAGCTATTGCTATAATTGCTATAATTCCCATAATTGCAATTAAGAGGCCAATAAATCTCTTTGTGCAGTGTAAAATTTTGTGAAGGAATTGTAAAATAATACAAACAGTTGGGGAGGCCTCCCACATTCTAGGGGCTTGGACAGATAACCATAATTCCCATCTCTTTTTTAAAATCATAATTTGGTCATGGAATGCATTATAAATTAAAGAATTAATACAAGTATACGAACAACATTGAAGGCATTCAATCATTTTTAGGATTGGATCAATTATAAAGTTTTCTAATAGAAAAACAAAAGGATTTTTAAGACAAACTTTTAAATCAAATCTTTTTGTTTTTTTCAAATTTAAAGGTATATTTTTTGTTTTTCTTTCATGGACTGCCACTCATGGTATGGCTTAACACATGGACCAGGTATCCACGAAAGTTTTTCTTCAGGACCTGGAGAGGTACAAGCAAAGCCTCATCCCCATGTCAATAATGTTCCTAAATGCCATTGATTAGTTTGAATATATTTCCACCAGATAGGCACATTTTTCCAAAGCTTTTAAACTATGGAGACTATTGAAATGTCTCTCAGCTGCAGTATGTCCAAGGTGAGCCTCGATATCTGAGTCTGATGAATTTTAAAAATTTAAAGTAAACATAACTCTTATCAATTGTATCTGAGCCTCTTGTATTTTACTTTCAATCAATTCTAACTCTTTGTTGGCTTGAAGAGTTAGGGTGTGGGGACTATCCAAGTGAGGGGAGCCTCACAAGAAACCAAACACATTACTGAGAGCGTAAGTGGAAATGCCTAAAGTAAGATGTAACCAATTAATATCTCCTAGCAATTTTTGTAAATCATTTAAAGTATTAATTTGATCTCTCCTCATTTGAACATTTTGAGGTCAAATTGACTGAGAGTCCACACTGTTTTTAAATATTGAACTGGAGTTGTGGTTTGAATTTTATTAGAAGCAAAACAAAGTCCAGCTAAATCAAGTTGCTCTTTAAGTAATTTAAGGCATGCTGCTAGCTGTTTGTCAGAAGTTGCAGCACATAGAATATCATCCATATAATGAATAACAATCTGGAAAATTAATTTTTACAGGTTGTATTGCTTGATCTACAAAAAGCTGACAAATTGTAGGACTATTAAGCATTCTTTGTGTAAGAACTTTCCATTGATATCTTTTTAAAGGTTGCTTGTTATTCATTGAAGAAACAGAAAATGCAAATCAAGGACAATCATTAGGATGTAAAGGAATTGTATAAAAACAATTTTGTAAATCAACTATCAAAGGCCAATTTTTTGGAATCATAAAAGGCTGTGGGTGCCCAGACTGTAAGGGACCCGCGGGCTCAATTATCCATTAATACCTTGCAAATCAGTGAGTAATCACCATTTTCCTGATTTTTTTCTTAATAACAAATATAGGAGAATTCCAAGGACTAGTAGAAGGTTCTATATGATCTTGTTTTAATTGGATTTGTATTAATTCCATTAATGCCTCTCATTTTTCCTGGGATAGGGGCCACTGTTCTATTCATAAAGGCTTATTATTTGTCCATTTGAGGGCTATGAGGGTCAATAGCTGTGCAATAGTGGACAATTGAGTTCCTTTAAAAGTTTAAAAGAAAAAGACTCATGAGCATATTCCTGAACGATGTTAGAGTGGTTTGGATCATCCCCAGGAAGAGCATGATCACGTATTATCACTGGAAAAGCTAAAACTTCTAAATCACCCTCTAATCAGGCCTGTTGCATGCCCCTTTCCACTGCAGAGAGTGGTATGTGAGTGCCTCCATTAGCAGGGGGAGGCATGCATGCAGCAGGAAGAAAAGGGTTATTTCTCTTTTCCTGATGTGCCGGCGGATCCCCCTCACATTATGGAAAAGCAGGCAGTGGAGGTAAATCAAGTAAAGGACCTAAAGGTGGATGACAGTCCTCCAATGAAGGATATAATGACTTTGGGACTATAGTGGGGGCTTCTAAAGAGCAAAATCCTCCTCTTCCTCAGATTCCTGTATTTCTTCCTGTCCTTCATCTTCCTCATCAGTTTGTAAAGGCTCTAAAACTGTCCAAATTAATTGCCATGTAGTCCAAACACTCACTGGAAAAGAAACTCCCTTCTGGTATAATGTGCGGAGTTCTGTATTAACTCTCTCCCATGTTTTTAAGTATAACGTCCCCATATTTGGGAACCAAGAGCAATAAGTTTCAACTGCTTTAAGAAGCTCCTCTAGTCCCTGATCTGACACTCCAGCTCCTCTGGCCTTAAGAAATTGTTTAAGCAAGTACGGGCTATTTGAATTCCCCATCACCCTGGTGGATCCCTGGGCATTTCCCTACCTTCAGTAGTTTCACATGGTACCCTCCCAGGCCTTGCACCATGAATCTCCTGATTCTACTCTAAATCAACCTTCCTCCTTGAGCCCCACATTGGGTGCCAGATGTCACGTCCTGCATGACACAGGCAGTGGGGAATGGGAAGGGTGGTGCAAGGTGGTGAAACACAGAAACCCAAAGTAAGTTTCGAGTGGGGCCAAGGGACTCCAGCCTCATGGACTGAAGGAGCCCTGAATCAAGCCAATACATAACTTTTATTGGTGAGCATACAAGAAAGTAAACCTGGTTATTCCATGGTCTGTGTGTAACATTGCCTAGGGGACTGCCTTTTTTCCAAAAGTCCCCATTGTGTTTCAACACGCATTGTATCTCTATAAGAACATATAGCCCCAAGGACTCAGTGTACTGAAACCACCCCAGGGGGTTGACTCAGTACCTAAATCATTCCTGTTGGCACATGACTGATATTGTTCTTTCAGGTCACCATGGGAGCAGCATGGGACACAAGGTAGCCAGGGGTTGGTGATTAACCTCAGAGAGGGTGAGGGGCTGTGCCTCACCTCTATAGAGCCCAAGCTCTCTCCTGTTGGCCCCTATGCAACTGTGCCTGTCTTAGGTTGTTCCTCCCTTGAGGAATCTTACCCATCATTGACTAACCAGCCATCCTCTGGAGCCATACAGGGTGATGTGAGGTATTCTATGACCCCATGGCCTCCACACTTAGCTCCTGCCTTAAGAAGTCATGGGGAATGCATGAGGGGACAGATGGTTTGACAGTTGTAAGGCAACACCTGGGCTTCATAGCCCCAAGACAGCTAGGATCTACTCCAGAACAGAGAATCAGAGGAAGGCAAGCATACAAAAGAAAAAAAAATATTCCTTACCAAGTAAACTTTATACTTTGCTCATCAATAGATGCCCTATGAGGTCTCCTCTTGGCTTGTCTATGTGGACTTTTAGAATCTTGTATCATTAATCTCCTTATCTTGACTTTTATATTCCTTAATCATATCTAGCATCACCATGTCAAATTATTAAATATATATTCTACATATCTGCTAGAGGTAAGGTAACAGCAATGTATTCGAGGTTGAAAAGTTCCATGGATTATCACCAGTTCATTCTATTTAATAGATAAAGCCATGCACAATGACTAAAGGAGTCTAGATAAGTAATGAATCTTATGTCACTATGAGAAATAATTATTAACTAGAGAATCATTGTGCAGAGGACTCTGCCATGTAAGCACGGAGTTCATAATGGTCTCATTATTTCTATTAAAATATTTCTCATAGCATGGGCAAGATGATAACTGTGAAAAGAAGGACAACATGGTCTTAAAAAGGCATTCTCATCCTTTAAAAATGGAAAAACGATACAGGAAATAAATGTGAGTGAAAGAAAAGTTGTCTTTAACATCAGGTACTGTAAGCTGGACTTTGGTGTTGGAAAGAGGTTACCTGGCACTCACAATTAGGTCTTGGTGTTCTCCTATGAACATAATAATTTTATAGAAAATCAGCATCAAACAAGGTAACTCTGATCATAATGGATCAAAACTAAAAAGCAAGAGCAAGTCCTAAACATATCTTAACATGGACATTGTGCAAACTACAAAATACCTCGTACCTACCATCTTGGCTCACATGTGTAATTGTTACTTGTTTATGAATTTCAGTTTTAGTCTCACTCTGGTATTTCCTCCTTCTATATATGATCTATTAAGACACAAAATCATGAAATTACCTATACTTCCTGAAAGTATCCAAGTCAGAGCAAGGTTAATTTTTTAAACTTTCCCCCAAAAAATAAAACATAAGCATAAATTGTAAAATAAGTCCTAACACCCTGTTACTGAGATGTTACTCAGTACTCCATGAGTCTACAATCTAGTTCTGAGAGCAATAAACCCTACTTCTTCAATTATACATGCATTCCTGGTGCTCTTTAGTGGAAGACGTGGATAAATTACAAGTAAGTAAGGAAGAGCTTAAGTGCTATATAGATCAAAAATATGGTAAGTCTCTGGTAGATCAAAGACAATAATTATAACTATTTTACCAAATTAAAAGTTAAACTGAATGAATGATTGCAGCAATACATTATATATAGAATATTTACAAAAAATATTTTAAGTATAATCATACCTTGGTTTGAAACTCACTGAAATTGATACACGATGCATTTTGATGCAAAAATTTTGTACCACTACTTGTCATTTGTTTGGTACTAGATGCACAAGCCAGCACTTGTGGGTGTTACTTGCTTCTTGACTTACTACCCTTTCCACCAGAAACAAGAGGTTGCTCATTAGTCACATGGTAGTTGTTGCCCTGTGCACATCCACTCGCAGTCTTATCTTGGCTTCCATGATCATTTGGCGTGTTTTTGGTCTGGGAATGTGTTAAATTTATTTACATTATTCCTATGGGAAATATGTTTAGTACCCATGATTCTTAGTATTAGTCACACCTCCCAGAACAAATTAATTACCAGTACTGAGATACCACTGTATTACTTGAATGTAAAACCTTCTTAATTGAAAAATGGCAAGGAGTTTGTTTTGGGATTAATTCATGAGAAAGTTGAATATACTATACAAAGGGACAAACCAAATGATAACTTTGGCATAAAGATTGTCAGATTGATTCTAGTAATTTTAAGAAAAATAATATCTTAAATATAAACTTTTTTATATGCTCAGTTTAAAACCATATTTTCTTAAATGAAGAAATCCAGTTCATGAATTTTGATACTGTAGGCATGCATCCAAATGTTTCTGGTTATTCATTATCAGTGATAATATCTGTATTTTGAGTGCATTGTTTATTTCCAAAACATCTACTATGTTTAGAATGCATGCTTAGTACTAAATCCATGATACTGTACTGCCAAGAGGAAAAACTAAGCGCTATCACTTTTTATAACACTTGCATTATCTCTGTATACATGTAAGCTGTCATGTATTAATGGCAGTTAAATAAAATTTACATAGCTTAAGGTGAAGAAGGAGGCCCCACCATAAAGAGTTACCTGATGCAGCTGATGATTTTGCTGACTCATTTTCCTGTAATAACCCTAACCCCACTACCTGGAACTAGTGATGATTCTGCTGATTCATTTAATCTATAACAACCCATCAATGTATTAGGACCACCAATAAAAAAGCAACATGGTTGTCCCTTTAAGCCTTTAAGTTCTATAAAAGGACAGGACCAGCATGAATTGGGGAGCTTGGCCATTTTGGGCTTTTGTCTGCTGCAGCTCTGCCCATTCCTCTTCTATCTTTGGTATTCAGGTGATTCTTTCTCTCTGCCAGGCCTGGGTTCCTGGAGCATATTTTGGTTCCCTGACTGGGAAGTGGACCCACCTGCAGAGAAACAGAAAACTTGTAGTCATCTGGGGTTTTCCACCAACCCTCCAGTGCACCAATGGTGTGGGACCCAATTGGCCCGGGTGACATAAACCACTGAGCACATGAGGGATGGCTAGCTTTGCCTCCCTGTATGGACACCTTGACAGGACGCAGAGAGAACCCCCATCAGCAGGTTCCCAAGAAGTTGAACACCAAGAAGAATAGGCACCAAGGGACCAAGAGGCATCTGAAGCACAGTAGGACTAGTCTGGGGAAAAGTGAAAGGGCTTACTCATTTTGAGCAGAAGGAAGGGCTGATCCCCCTCTGGCACCTCCCAAGTACCACTCAAGGTAGTTCAAGCAGGAAACCGTGACTGCCCCAAGACAGGAATTTGGGAATTTAGATTGGAATTTGTTGAATGTGGATGCTTAGAGACTGACTTCAGTGGACATAGATGTGGATATTAATTGACCTATTGTGGACCAAAGAGTATGAAGAAAGCAACTCTGTGACCCCTCCAAATTTTCCCCTCCCTCTCCCCAAACCTCTTTGTGGCATGACTGTTTTTTGTCTGAGGGAGGGTCATGGCAGGTATGCAAGAGAAACTGTGCCCCTTGGCAACCATGCTAAGAAATTTTAAGAAAGTTTTTTCTGGAGATTACGGGGCTACTATGACCCCAGGAAAATTGAGAACTTTGTGTGAATTTGAATGGCCTACATTTGGGGTGCAATGACTTTCAGAAGGGAGCCTAGACTGAGAATTGTGGGTGATGACTTTGAGTTAAAAGAAGTATGCATTTTCTGCCCACCTCCACCAAAGACTGCAAGGAAGAGTGAAGAACACGAGTGAAGATGGTGAAATGTATTAATGAAAAAGACAAGATGGCTTTGTCTTTTTAGTCAAACATGAGGTTACTTTACCCTTTAAGTGGTAAGGGGTTAATTTTAATTTGATAAGGAGTTGGTTTTAATGTTTGGAAAGATGAGAGCAAAGTCATCTGGGTTGTGAATGCTGGAGGTGGAGGTGTTTTTTGTTTTGGGGTTTTTTTTTTGTTTCTGGTCAACAGTGATTGCCATATAATTGCTGAGGAGATTGAGAATATTGCAGAGAGCATCAATAGTAGTGTCTCTAATAGGGATGACAAGTTTCTAGTAGATATGGGAAGAGATAATAGCAATTGGTGACGGATGTTTTCAATTGCAGTAATAATCTCTAACTGAAAGGAATAATGTGGGTAAGGTGAAGAAGGGGTCAAAAAAGGGTGCAAGTATGCAGAAAGTGAGGGTTTGGTGAGGCAGGCTGTAATGTGATTCAAAGAACAGGCCTGTAGAATCTTATTAAAGCTCCACTCCCAAGTCAAAAATCCAGAGCCTGCGCACTATTATCCTGCCATCAGAATCTGTGTAAGGGTACTATACTATAGAGGAGATAGCTTTATAAATGGTTTTCTTTTAGTATTTATATTATACACATGTTAACACTTATTCCAAATAATGCATTATCTCAGATGGTTTCGGGAAGAGTTACTGTATGCTACTAGGTATGCAACATGAACTGTACTTATGAATGAGAAGAAAAATACCAGGTGTACCTTTTCACCCTTTTATTTCTGGTCTGATGCTTTCACATATATGCTGTTTTTAAGTATGCTTGGGTTTGTTTGTTTGTTTCCTGTTTTTCCATTCTATTGATGGCCAGTTGTGATTTCTTTTTGCTGTAAATAGTCACTCTCATTTTATTCCAAGCAGGTTTATTGTCCACGATGTGACTGGGCCTCACCCAATCAGTTAAAACCCTTACACCTGGACACAACTTCCTCAAGGATTCAAGAACACACCAACACAGGCTACTAGATGTGTCCTCCTTCAGTATGTGGATGACCTACTGCTAGGCCTGAGACTTTCAAGGGGTATGCAAAAGGGATAGACACTCCTTCAACATTTGGAGGCTTATGGGTATAAAGTCTTTAGAAAGAAGGCCCAGATCTGCCATAAGTAGGTGAAGTATCTAGGGTTCCAGCAGGGAGAGAGAAGACTGAAGGTAGAAATAAAAGAGGTTATTCAAAACATCCAAGTCTCAAACACAAGAAAGATTGGTGAGTTCCTAGGAGCAGTGGGATTTTGTAGCTTATGGATCCCAAGCTTTGTGGTTCTGGCCAAACCACTCCTAACAAGGCCACAAATGTGGGAGATAGGAAGCTGATAGAATGGGGAACTGACCAGTGAGGGACATTCACAAAGCTAGAAGAAGAACTGCAAACAGCCTGGCATTGGGTCCCCCCAGTTTAGCCAAGCTCTTTGTGCTGAATGTGTCAGGGAGGAACAGAACAGTTGTGGGGATGCTGGCCCAGAGTTCGGGATTATGGTTGGGGCCAGTTGTCTGCCTTTCCAAACAACTCTATGGAGTCTCAAGGAGGTGGTCCCCATGCCTAAGAACACTTGCAGCCGTAGCCATGCTGGTGCAAGAGGCTGATGGATTGATTCTGCGTCGCAGATGCCACATGCGGTAGTTGCTCTGATGAATACCAAGGGGCACCACTGGCTGACAAATCCAAGGCCTGCTGTGTGAAAATCCTAGACTAACAATAGAGATTGTGTCCTCCTTAGACCCAGCCACCCTACTCCTGGTGGGAGATGGGAAACCTGAGCATGACTGTGTGGAAGTCATTGAGGCAGTGTATTCAAGCCAGCCTGATCTGCTTGACCATCCACTAAGGGACCCAGATTTGCAGCTTTTTGTAGATGGAAGCAGTTTTGTCAACCCCCGGGAGAGGGAGATGAGAGGCAGAATATGCAGCGGTGACTTTGACTGAGGTAATTGAAGCAAAGCCCCTGCCCCAAAGAACTTCTTCCCAGAGGACAGTAGCCCTGGCTCAGTGCCTGGAGTTGAGTGAAGGAAGGAATGTGGACATCTTCACAGACTCACGCTTTGCTTTTCTCACCTTCCATGTGCATGAGGCCATCTATGGAGAGAGGGGACTTTTGACAGCAGCAGGGCAGGACCTACAATATCCAGGTGAGATTTTTCAGCTCCTGGAAGCTATATGGAAGCCTAAGTGAGTGACAGTTATCCACTGCCAAGGGCATGGAAGGAGAGGAACCACTGAAGCACAAGAAAATGCAAAGGCAGACACCGAGGCAAAGAGAGCTGCCACCCTTCCATACCAGGCTGCCACCCTGGTCCTCCTAATCTCATGGGCTTCAGATTTGACTCCTGTGTATTCAGAGTGAGAAAAGGAATGGATGAAACAGGAAGGAGCTGAAGAGGCCAGGGAAGGATGGAAGAAACTGCCAGATGGGAGAATTAGAGTCTCCCATCTCCTGAGGCCAGCAGTTGTCTTCGCAATGCACAGGGACACCCACTTGGAGCAGGCAAAGACTGCAAAATTATTGGGAAGGTATTTCTACATTCCCCTTCTATCAACTCTTGCTAAAAAGGTCAGCCAACATTGTGTGACATGCAGTCAACACAATGCAAGGCAGGGGCCATTCCTGCCCCTTGGGATCCAATGTTATGGGGCAGCCCCCTTTGAGGATGTGCAAATGGATTTTACTAAGATACCCCAGTGTGGAGGAAACTGGTATACCCCTTCCAATCCTCTGCAATTTGCCAGGGACCCCTAGATAATTAGAAGAAACAGAATTACACAGGCAATTGGAAGCATTAGGGAGAATAGCAAAAAACGATTTCCATTTGGTTGATAGAAAGGATCCCTGTTAGTCTTTTTGCATCTGCTCATCTTTTCTCTCTAGGAGACCAGCTCTGGGTCAAGGATTGGAATGTGACCTGCCTTGAGCTGAGTGGAAGGAATCTTTGCACTATCCTCCTGAGCATGCCTGCTGCAGCCAGGGTGGAGGAAATTCCTGCCTGGAATCACCACAGCAGATTGAAGATGACTACACTGGCCCAGTGGAAGGCTGAGACAGACCACGCCGACTCCTGCAGGGTGACACTGCGGAGGTCAACATGCCCTGCTCTAGCCACAAACTGGGAACTGGCTTGTCAACACATGGCTGAAGCTTGAGGAAAATCATCATGGGACTCATCCTAATTAAACTGTGGACTCTGGAAAAAGGGGAGGAAGAATGAAATTTGTGAATGCATATTACTAAGGTGGGACAAAAGGTAATAACCATGTTGCTATTTTACAGTTTTTGATGAATGTGAAGATACTCTCACGGCCATTTTAGACTTTTGTCTGCTGTAGCTCTGCTAGCTGAAAAAGAACCCCTTCCTCTTCTATTGGTGTTAAGGTTATTCTTTCTCTCTGCTGGGCCTAGACTACTGAAACAAAGATACTGTTTTTATTTTAGGTATCGTTCAAAATAATTTTAAATTATTTAACCTTCATAATAATTCTATGAAGCAAATACTATTCTATCCTCCATTTTATGGGTAAGAAATCTGAGGAAAAGAATGGTTATGTAAGATGCTCAATGTCACATAATATATAAGTAACCAAGCTGGAATTTGCATCTTAGAATCTCATTCCAGAGAAGATTCATATTTGAATACAAAACAGCAGAGCACAGAACATTCTATACTTTATATTTACTTTAGAATTGATTATTTTAGAATGTTCTTATCTATGACAAATACATTTTTTCTGAGAAACATTTTAGTTCTTTCAGGCAAAAAATTTTATAATTTTATAAATATTTATGCTAGTGTGTCATGAAATAGCAGTTCCAAAATTTATGAGTTATTACATTTATCACAAAAACAGAATTACTATCAAACCTTCTCTTTTTCAGTCTACTCAGATTTAGTTTTAATACCAATAATGACAAACACATTTTTCTTATCTTCTTATTTATGCACATTATCCCTTCATTGACACTAAAAAGACTCTAATTTTGTTTAAGTCTAATTTTTACCTCATAATTTATGGTTTCTTTAGGACATTTTAAGAAATCAAAGTTATTTCAATTGTACTAAAGTATACTACTAAACAAATGCATAAATTGACATTGTTTTACAACATAGTGGTAGACATTTTTATCTATGTCAAAAAAGATGAATACCATAAACCTGGGGTAAACTGTTATATTTTAAAATTTAGTGATCAAGAAAGATATTATTCTGAAAGAGCAAAAGTATATTTTATTCTAATCCATAAAGGTACTTTATTTCAATTTATTTTAAAATCATTTTTCAGATGTAAGAAAGAAATTGCAAAGAAAATAAAGCTAGAAATATGTCTCCATTGAGAAGTTTATATAAGATACTTCAAAAACAACGACTTTTTAAACAAAATTCACAATGAAATGTGATAAATCATTAGAAGATGAACTCTACCATACAAGTGTAGAAAGAGAAATTGACATCATTTTCTAATAGTCAACAATTTCACAAACACCATGTAAAGATAATATTGTTATACAGTATTTTATGAAGCTGTTTCTAAAACACACACATACACACACACACACACACACACACACACACACATACATAATAGCAATTTTATGCTCTGTAGTTGCAGACACATACAAAAAGTGTGTTTTCCCTAAGGAGTCTCCTTTTTATTAAATGCTATGCCCAATTAAGTTCAGTTTATCACTTTGGTGTAAAATGAGTTGCTGTGGAGCTGTTTTCCCTGAGAGAGTAAGCAGCGCTCTGGCTTTAGATTACAGAACAAACAGCTGAAAGCAATCAAACATTATTCCAGCTCCACAAGAATTTTTTTCATAATATAAAATCATTTTGTCTAGATATCAGATATCATTGGCTTTTAATAAGGCTAAAGTGTTTGTTTAAATCAACAGAATGTGGTGTGGTTTGGCTTGATTTCTCTAAGTCCCTAACTGCCCTACACTACAGGTATCTACAAGGTAGGGTTCTCACTAGCTTATTGCAGTAGTGTCTCTAAAGAGAAGTAGGTAGAAAAGGGTAGGCATAAGATAATTTATCTAGAGTGCAAATAATGTAAATATATGCTAATGATAAATGCACTTATTTCTCATTGGTCTGTTTTTGAACATTAGGTTTTACATCAATTATAACATATAACAATGATGCTCTATTGTTTTATGTTTGCCTAAAAGATTAAGACTTCAAAAACTTTTCAATTATATGCAGCATTTAAAAGGTTCTCAGTAACATTAACTATAGTAATAAGATTCATAAATTGTTAAACAAGGCCTTCTTATAAGACTCAAAATTGAAAACAAACTATACTTTTACTCTAACATTGATGGAAGCCTGAATAAGAAAATTCTTCCTGACCATTAAAACTTTAAAACAATGTGCATAGAACTCTTTCATTAAGATAATAACATATTTGTACTATGAAGAATGGCAATGTTTTTATATTCCCTACTGTACTATATATAAATAGGAATTTACATTATAAAAGCAATGCATTATTTTTATACATGATATATTTAGATCTTTTTAGTTTTCATTGGGATGATATTGGTTAGTAAAATCATATAGGTTTCAAGTGTACAATTCTAAGTACATTATCTATATATTGTCTTGTGTTTTCATGACCCAGAGTCACTTCTTGAATCAGGATATATTTGATCCCTTTTATCCTCTTCTGCCATCCCCTCTCTCTTACATGAGCTTTTCAAAGAATTGAAAACTAGTCTTCATTCATCAAAGTGTTCTGCTGATTTCTCACTTTTTGTTCTAATGAGCCCAGCAAATGACAAACACCACAAGAATATATTGGATTTTTTATTACATAAAGGGACGTTCAACTTACATATATTATCATAAAATGATTAATTTCAAGTTAGTAGTCTAAAGTAACCTAGTGGTGTCTGAATTAAAATACAGCAAAATGGTATATAAATGCAATAATATAACAGATGTTTAATTCCACTTTAACTTTTTAAGTCATATTGTCATGTAAAAATATTTGTAAAAATTTCTAGAACTGTCTCTACCAGAAATCTATAAATTTCTTAGTTCATTTCAATTCTGTAATGGCCACATGGGAATGTGAGAAATTATGGAAGTTAGAAGAACCTAATAGTAACACGGAGAACTTAGCCTGAATGCTGCTTGTTCTTCTAACAACACGACATGTACATCTAAGTGAGGTGTTGAGGTAGGAGATACAATCCCACTGACAAACTGTAGGGCAATAAGTTTTATCTGCTTTATAGCATTCAGAATAGAAAGTGATCATCATCAGCACATTTTTCTCTTTTTAAGAGTGATTCCAGACTGATTGGAACCACCTAAATTCAGTTTCAAAATCTTCCTAGAAAAAATCAACTATATGCCAACAAATTGGACAATCTGGAAGAAATGGATAGATTCTTAGAAACATACAAGCTTCCAAGATAAAATCAAGAAGAAACAAATTTTAAACAGACCAATTACTAACAACAAAATAAAATCCGCAACCAACAAGCTCCCAACAAACAAAAAGTCCTGGACCAGATGACTTCACAGGTGAATTTTACCAAAAATTCAACAAACAATTAATACATATTCTTCTCCAACTATTTCAAAAATCCAAGAAGAGGGAAGGCTCCCAAACTCATTCTATGAGGCTCTATAGCCCTGATTCCAAAACCAAATAAAGACACTATAAAAAAAGAAAACTATAGGCTAATATACCTGTTGAACATAGATGCAAAAATTCTCAACAAAATATTAGCAAATCAGATTCAGCAGCCCTAGCCCCTTCTTCAGAGCCATTCTGACCATCCACAATATAACAACTAAAGGGTTAAATTTTTTTCTTTCAGAAAACTAAAAATAGAATTTGTCTTTTAAGGAATATAATGGGTTAAAATATTTCTAAAAAATTACAATGTATCATTTTTAGTTTTTGGATTCAAAAAGTTGCTTAAAAACTCAGAAGGATTGTCATTAGTGAGTTTGTAAGTCTTATCTTTCAAATATTTCAGATGTCTGAAATATAGACTTAACAAACCTATTAAGTGACCCACTTAATATTTTCCAGTTTCTCTCCCCATTCTAGAGCTTTGTCCTGACACTAGTTTGATAAATCTCTAATTTATTCAAACATGCATAAATTACAGTTTGTTTCTTAGATTTTCAGGGGTTTATTTTTATTGTTCAGATATCACTATTACCCACTCGTAACCACAAAACATTGAACAGCTGACTTAGCCCAAGACATGGAAACAACTTAAATGCCCATCAATAAATGATTAGATAAAGAAGCTATGGTACATTTACACAATGGAGTATTACTCAGCCACAAGGAAGAATAAAATTTTACCTTTTGCAACAACATGGATAGAATTAGAAGATATCATGATAAGCAAAATACGCCAGACTGAGAAAGACAAATACCATATGACTTCACTTATAAGTTGACTCTAAAGAACAGAATAAAGAAACAATCAAAATAGAAAAAAAAAGCAAAACAACTTGTGGACACAGACAATAGATTAATGGTTACCAGAAGGAAACAGAGGAGGGAGTGGAGAAGTAGGGAGGGGGATTCAAATATATGGTGATGGAAGAAGAACTGATTCTGAGTGGTGAGCACATAATGCAATACATAGATGATGTAGAATTGTACACCTGGAACCTATGTAATTTTACAAACCAATGTCACCCCAATAAATTTAATTAAAAATATTTCTAAGCTCTGTCTAATTTAAGTGAGGAAGAATGCCATGATTCGTTAGCAATGTCTGCCCTGGGTAAAAGAAGAAAGAACAGACTTAGGAAGAGTGACATACAGAACTGAAAGGTTGGCAATTCTCAGGCTCCCTTAAGTTTCTCAGTCTTAATAACTGTTTTTGAGATGGAATGTTTTTACCTTTCATCATGTTGCTGCATAGTTCATTTCCATACCATTTGTTCATTCCCTAATTGCTTTCTTTATTCCTGCTGAATCCTCCCTGACTCAGAAATGTCACTTACTCAATTGCCTCAGCCTAGATGTTGTCATGAAGACCCCATTCACCAAAGCAGCCTCTGTAGCGAGACCTTTTCTGTTTATCCTAAGAAACTCCCCCAGGTTATTGCATGTGACAACATTCTCTATTTTACATTATAAGACATATAAATTTGTAATCATTCATTAAAAAAATTACTGGAATGCAGCAAAAGCAGTAATAAAAAGGAAATTTATATCATTAAAGGTCTATTTCAAGAAATAAGAAAAACAAGTAAACATTCTAACTTCATCTTGAAGAACTACAAAAAACAAACAAATAAAAACCACCAAAGTCAGCAGAAGGAAAGAAATAATAAAAATTAGAGAAGAACTAAATAAAATAAAGAACAGAAAAACAATAGAAAATTTAGTGAAACAAAGAGGTGGTTCTTTGAAAAAGAATCCAATTATGAAAGGGTCAGGACCCGAGGATCAAGATAACAACATGAGAGGACATCCTTGAAACCTCTCCTGAAAATTTACAAACTGAAAAGCCAAAATCCAACAGGGGAATCCTCCAAGTGACACAACCTGACACAAGCTGACAGATATACCCACTACAAGAAAACACCTAAAGTTCAGAGAAAGGGAGGCAAATGGGAGAAATAATAGGAATACCAGAAGTAATAAAAAAAAGATTCTAATAAGAGCTTAATCGAACAAATAGTAGATGTAAATTTTCCAAACCTATAGAAGAAATTGAAACCCCAAATTCAAAAAGAAAACAGGATCCCTATCCCTGAATCCCATCAGACCTTCTCTAAGGTATTATACATTATACTGAAAATGTCAAAAATTAAAAACAAAGAATTCTCAAGGCAGCCAGGAAATATATATATATATATAACCTTCAAAGGCAAGCCCAATAGGCTATTATCAGACTTCTCAGCAGAAACTCTTTAAGCCAGGAAAGAGTGAAATCTTATATTCAAAATATTAAAATAAAAGAACTACCAATCAATAATAATCTATCTAGCAAAGTTATTATTTAGATATGAAGGAGGAATAAAGACCTTTTCAGAGATAAATAAGCTGAATAAATTCTCCTACACATGGCCAGCACTCCAGGAAATACTAAAGGGGACAACAAAACATAAAAAGGGAAGAAGTAGAGGTCTAAATTCCAAAAAGAGAATAGAAATTAAAAGTATGCTTAAGAAAAGCAGCCATTACATATATGAAACTTTCGTTTTTATAAACCTTATGGTAAATATGCAAAGAAAACACAGAACCATGACACACAACCAAAAAAGAAGGAGAAGAAGAAGAAGAAGAAGAAGAAGAAGAAGAAGAAGAAGAAGAAGAAGAAGAAATCATAGAACACCACTACATTAAAAAATAAATAAATAAACAGTGATTGCTTCTCAGCCTTTTGGCTAAGAGCAAGTGTAAAAAAACAGACAGTGAGAAAATAGAAAAGAAGAAACTGAGATACCAAACAACCAAAAACCAGAAGACAAAATGGTCATAGGAAATCTTCAAATATCAATCATTGCCCTAAATGCGAATGGACTGAACTCACAAATGAAAAGGCAAAAAGTAGCTGACTGAATTAAATTAAAAATAAATAAATAAATAAATAAATAAACCATCTATATGCTATCTCCAAGAAACACATCTCAGCCACATGAACAAACATAGGCTCAAAGTATAAATGTGGAAAGCAATACCCTAAAAAATGGCATCCAGAGAAAAGCAGACATAGCCATACTGATATCTGAGGAAACAGAGTTCAGTAATAAAAAAGGTAATAAGTGTAAAAATATACACTTATAATGACAAAGGAGACAATACAACAACAAGAAGACATGACACCCACCAGTATAGATGCCTCCATCTAATAAGCACTGAAATTTATAAAGCAACTACTTAAAAATCTAAAGGGTGAAATTGACAAAAACACAATTATAGTATGGAAACATCCCTTCATAGTCACGGGCAGATCATCCAAACAGAAATTAAATATGGAAATATTAGCTCTAAATGATACAACAATTGTACATAATTGACACAGGACATTCTATCCTACAACACAAGACTATACATTATATTATTGTACACAGGGAACATTCTCAAAACTAGCCTCAGCTAATTCAATAAAATTGGAATTATACAAAGCATATTCTCAGACCACCATTTTGAAATTGGAGATCACTGGGAAAAAAAAACATATACACATTTAGATCAAACAACATGTTAGCAAAAATGATTAAATCAAAGAAGAAATAAAAGAAAAGCTAGAAAAATACATAAAAACTAATGACAATGAAAACACAACACATTAAAATTATTGGGACACGGTGAAAGTAGTAATAAGAGGGAAATTTATATCATTACATGACTATCTAAAGAAACAAATAATCAAAATTAGAAATGAAAAGAGAGAAATTACTACTGATACCACAGAAATACAAAATTCCTGTGAAAATATTATGGACTATATGTCACAAAATTTACCAATCTTAAAGAAATGGACAAGTTTCTAGAAACATATAGTCTACCTAGACTGAACCAAGTACTAAGTAATATAAATAAAATAATCAATAGTGAAGCAATTAAAACAATCATCCAAAACATTGCAAAGGCAATAGCCCAGGACCAGATGATCTCACCAACAGTTTTATAAAGCATTCAAAAAGGAACTAATGCCTATCCTCCTCAAACTTTTCAAAAAAATTGAAGAAGAGGTTATACATTCCAATGCATTCTATGAAGCCAGCATAACACTAATACCAAAGCCTGATAAGGATAACAAGAAAAGAAAACTATAGACCAATATCTCTGATGTGCACAGATGTGAAATCCTAGAAGAAGAAGAAAAAAAACAACACACTAGAATATAGAATACAGCAATGCATTGAATAGATTACACACCATGGTCATGTGGGATTTATCCATAAACACAAGGATGGTTAAACATATGCACATCAATAAATGTGATACACCACATAAAAAATAAAATATAAAAATTATACAACTATACCAATTGATGCAGAAAAAGCATTTGACAATATACAACATTCATTTATGATGAAAACACTGGCTAAAATGGGTATAGAAGAAAAATACCTCAACATAATAAGGGTCATATATGACAAACCCTTAGCTAATCTCACACTGAATTGGGAAAAGCCTAAGGCCATTCCCCTAAAATCAGGAAGAAGACGGGGAAGTCCCTTGTCACCACTGCTATTCAATATAATACTGGAAGTTCTAGCAAGAGCAATCAGGCCACAGAAGAAATAAAATATATCCAAATTGGGAGAGAAGAAGTTAAACTATCAGTTTTTGCAGATAACATGATCCTTTATATATAAAATTATAAGGATTCCACCAAAATAACTATTAGAATCAATAAACAAATACAGAGTAAAGTTGCAGGATATAAAATCAACAAAATCAATTGCATTTCTTTATATCAACAATGAAACTTCAGAAAAAGAAA
Organism: Lyroderma lyra; assembly: GCA_004026885.1. Classification (NCBI taxonomy): domain Eukaryota; kingdom Metazoa; phylum Chordata; class Mammalia; order Chiroptera; family Megadermatidae; genus Lyroderma; species Lyroderma lyra. The sequence continues at coordinate 65,847 of PVJL010006458.1, read as the reverse complement.
TGAGACAAACAATACTTCTTGCAATTGCAACAAAAATAATAAAATACCTAGGAATAAACTTAACAAAGAATATGAAGGATGTATATACTAAAAACTATAAGACATTACTAAAAGAAATTGAAGAGGACACAAAGAAATGGAAACATATTTGGTGTTCATGTATTTGAAGAATGAACATAGTTAAAATGACCATATTACCCAAAGCAATATACTAATTTAATGCAATTCCCATCAAAACCCCCACAGACTTTCTTTCAAAAAATATATAAAACAATCATCAGATTCCTATGGAACCACAAAAGACCCTGAATTGCCATAGCAATTCTACATAAAAAGAACAGGGCTGGAAGGCATTACACTCACCGGTTTTAATCTATACTACAAGACATCAATAACTATGACAGCTTGATGTTAGCAGAAAAAGATACAGAGACCAATGGAACAGAATCAAAAACCCAGAAATAAACCCACAAATACATAGACAGATAAGCTTTGACAAAGGAGTGAAAATATACAATGGGGAAAAGAAAGCCTCTTTAGTAAATGGTGCTGGAAAATTGAAAAACCACATATGAAAGGATGAATCTGAACTGCGAACTGTCACCATATCCAAAATTAACTCAAAATGGATTAAAGATCTCCATATGACCTGAAGCAATAAACTATATACAAGAAAACATCACTATTAAACTTATAGAGGAGGACTTTATGAACCTGACCTCAAAGGCAAGGGAAGTAAAAGCAAAAACAAATAAATGAGACTATATCAAACTAAAAAGCTTCTGCACAGAGGGAAAAAAATCAACAAAGCAAAGAAACAACCAACTGAATGGGAAAAAAATATTTGCAAACAATGTCTCTGATAAGGGGCTAATATCTAAAGTATATAAAGGACTTGTACAACTCAACAACAACAAAAACAAACAATACAATACAATTAAATACAATTAAAAAATGAGCAAAGGACCTGAACAGATACTTCTCCCAGAACAACATACAAATGGCCAACAGGTAGTAGGGAAATGCAAATTAAAACGACAATGAGATATCACCTCATACCTGTTGGAAGAGCTATTCTCAACAAGATAAGGAACAAGTGTTGGAGCAGCGTGGAGAAAAAGGAACCCTCATATACTTCTGGTGGAAATGAAAATTGGTACAACCACTATGGAGGCCAGTATGGAAGTTCCTCAAAAAACTAAGATAGAGTTACCATATGACCCAATTTCACTTTTGGGTACTTACCCCCCAAATTTGAAAACCTTAATCTGCAAATATATACATACCCCAATATTCATCACAGCACTATTCATGGTAGCCACATCATAAAAAATAGCCAAAGTTTACTTTGATAGATGACTGGATAAAAAAACTGTGGTACATATACACAGTGGAATATTGCTCAGCCATAAGAAAAGATGAAATACGGCTATTGATGACAACATGAAGAAACCTTCAAACCATCATGCAAAATGAAATAAGCCAGACAGAAAAAAAACAAGAACCACAGGACTTTACTCATATATGGAATACAAAGCTTAAACCAACAAAGAAACAAAAAGTCATAAACACAAACATAGTTTAATGGTTAGTGGTTATCTGAGGGCATGATGGGAGGGGGTGGGAAGAAGGGACAGGGCCTTAAACACATGGGGATGGAAAGAGAACTGATGCTGGGTGATGAACACATAACAGAATACATAAATAGTATATTGCAGAATTTTATACCTGGAATCTATGTAATTTTTGCTAAACAATGTCACACCAATAAATGTAAGAATAGATAGATAGATAGATAGATAGATAGATAGATAGATAGATAGATAGGCAAAAGACCTAAATAGACATTTCTCTGAAGAGGACATATAGATGGTCAATAGACATATGAAAAGAGGCTCAACATCACTAATAAACAGAGAAACACAAATCAAAACTACAATGAAATACCACCTTACTCCTGTAAGAATGTTTATCATCAATAAATCAGCCAACAAGTGGAGGTTTCTCATAAAATTAAAAATTGAACTACCTTATGATTCAGCAATTCCACTCCTATATATTTATCCAAAGATACCCAAAACACTAATTTGAAAAAAATGTATGCACTCCAGTATTTATTGTAGCATTATTCACAATAGCCAAGACATGGTGTATAGTTACTCATAGTATTTTCTTATAAGTTCTTAAACTTCTGTGTTGTGTATTGTCACTTCTTTCATTTCTAATTTTATTTATTTGGGTCTTCTCTCTTTTTTTCTTGAGAACGCTGGTTAAAGGTTTTCAATTTTGTTTATGTTTTCAAAGTACTAGCTCTTGGTTTTATTGATTTATTGTGTTGTCTCCTTGGTCTCAATTTTGTTTATTTTTGTTCTATTTATAATTTCCATCCTTGTACTCATTTTGGGCTTTGTATGTTTTTCTTTTTTCAGTTTTCTTAGGATAGGTTTAGCTGTTTATTTGAGATTTTTCTTATTTCTTTATGTGGGCTTGCATTGCTATGAATTTCATTCTCAGGATAGCTTTTGCTATGTTTCATAAATTTTGGGTAGTTGTGTTTTTATTCTTGTTTGTCTCAAGATATGTTTTGACTTTTTTATTAATCTTGTTATTGACCCATTGTTTATTGTATTTTTTTAGCCTCCATATTTTTGTGTATTATTCAGTTCTTTTTTCCTTGTAATTGATTTCTGGTTTCATCCTCTTGTGGTCAGAGAAAGTGCTTCATATTATTTTAACTCTCTTAAATTTATTGAGGCTTGTTTTGTGGCCTAACATATGGTCTATTTTGGAAAATATTCCATGGGCATTTGAAAAGAATGTATATTCTGCTGCTTTGGGATGTAATGCTCTAAAAATATTAATATCAATTAAATCTACCTGGTCTAGTGTGTCATTTTAGGCTACTGTATATGTTGATTTTCTGTCTAGAATACCTGTCCATTGACATCAGTGGGTGTTAAGTCCCTTACTATGATTATGTTACTATTGATTTCTGCCCTTATGTCACTCAATATTTGCTTTATGTATTTAGGTGCTCTTATGATGGGTGCATAAATGTTTATAAGAGTGATGTCCTCTTACTGAATTGGTCCCTTCAAAATTTTGTAACATCCTTCTTTGTCTCTTGTTATAGTCTTTGTCTTTGAGTTTATTTTATCTAATATAAGTATTGCTACCCTAGCTTTTTTTCTTTTCCATTTGCATAAAATATCATTTTCCATCCCTTTACTTACAGTTTATGTGTGTCTTTCTTTCTGAGGTGAGTCTTGTAGAGAGCATGTGCTTGGGTTTTGCTTTCTCATCTGCTTAGCTACCCTAAATGTAAATGGAACATTTAGTCCATTTACATTTAAAGTGACTTTTGATAGGTACATATTCGACACCATGTTGTTATTCATGTTTTTTATTTTCTTTTGTTTGCTGTTTTCTCCTTCCTTCTACTTAAAAAAAATTCCTTTAGCATTTCTTTTAACACTAACCTTGTGGTAGTGAATTCCTTTAGCTTTTTCTTACCTGGGAAGTTTCTTATCTCTCATTCAATTTTAAATGTGATAGCCTTGCTGAGTAGACCAGTCTTGGTTGAGGGCCCTGTTTTTCATTACCTTGAATATTTTCTGCCACTCTCTTCTGGCCCTCAAATTTTTATTTAGAAGTATCTAATAGTCTTATGGAAGCTCCCTTTTAATTAAGCAGTTGTGTTTATCTTGCTGCTTTTAGGATTCTATCTTTGTCTTTAACCTTTGCCATTTTAATTATGATATGTCTTGGTGTGGGCCTATTTGGGTTCATCTTGATTGGAACTGTGTGCTTCCTGGACTTGTGAGTCTATTTCTATTGCTAGGTTATGAAAGTTTTCTATGATTATTTCTTCAAATAGGTTCTCAGTTCCTTGCTACCTCTCTTGTCCTTCTGGGACCCCTATGTTCTGAATGTTGTTACACTGGATATTGCCCCAGAAATCTCAGGCTATCCTCATATTTTACTCTTTTTTTTTTTTATTTTTGATCTTCCATTTGGGTATTTTTTACTACCTTGTCTTCCAGATCGCTGATTCAATTTTCTGCTTCATCTAACCTGCTGTTGATTCCTTCTAGTGTAGTCTTTATTTCAGTTATTGTATTCTTTATTTCTGATGGGTGGTTTTTTATGGTTTTTGTGCCCTTCTTTATGGTTGCTATCTCTTTGTTCAAGTTTTTATTAAGTTCCTTAAGCATTCTTTTGTTTGTTTGTTTTTTGTTTGTTTTTTTTAATTCATTTTTATTGTTAGACTTATTGGGGTGACATCTGTTCCTTAAGCATTCTTATAACCTGTATTTTAAACTATTGGTTTGGTAGATGGATTGCCTCCATTTCATTTAGCTCTATTTCTGGAGGTTTCCCTTGTTCCTTTATTTGGGTTATATTTTTCTGTTTCCTCATTCTGGTTTTTTCTCTGTGTTTGCTCCTACATAGTAGATATATCTCTTATGTCTCTAAATCTTTGCTTGATGACCTTATGTAGTATGTGTCATGTGTGGTCCAATGGAGCAAACTCTCTGATCTCCTGTATGTGCAATCTAGGAATGTCCCTTGAGTGTGCTGTGTTTTCTTCAACTTTAATTGATCAGTATATTGCTTGCAGTACACTATTAACCGCCCAGGGAGAGTGGCAGAACAGCACCAAAAGTGCTCTTGTCCATGGAAAACAACTGTTCTTTCTGAAGTCCAAAAGAAATTCTGCCCCCTGATAACAGGGTGGGGCAGATCACTCAACCACCTAGAGTGACTCTGTGTTGAAAGAGCAAATATCTAGGGGGCTTTTATTCACTTAGAAAAGGAAAAAGAAAATAAACAGATGCAGAAGCAAAAAAATATATACAGAAAATAATTCCCTGAGAGCCCTTCAATCTGCCACTCTCAACACAATGTTAGTAGCTCAGAGGACAGGGTGTTGTGGCAGAGCAATACTGGAAGTTTCCCATGCAGCTTCAGACAGATGCTCCTGCCAAAGATTAAAAGAAAGGCTTTTCTCACTAGTAGGTTTGGGTTCATCTCTTGGCTGCTTAGAGTTCCTCCATGTAGGCAGGGCAACTCTTCAGGGTGCCTGTGCACACTTTGAAAGAAAAGAAGGGAAAGAAGTATTAATAATAATAATAATTTTAAAAATAAAACTAAATAAATAATAAATATTTTAAAATTTAAAAATAAATATATACAAAATTTTTATTAAAAATTTTAAAAATGAAATACAAATAAAAAAACTCATGAAAATGACTTTAAAAAGAAAATATAAAGAAAAGAAAGTAAAATTGAAAAAATGTTTCGTGTAAGTCCCATAGTAGAAGAGAAAGAAAGAAAAAAAAGAAAAGTAGAATTGAAAAGAAAAAAATGTTTTTCTCCTTTGCCGTGGGCCCTCAATCTGTCTCTGGAGGCACACTTTTAGTGTCCCTGGAGGAGAAGCAGAGTGATACCAAAAGCTCTCTGAGGAGTCAGAGTCATAGACAGCTACTGTTCAAGAGTCTACAGGAATGTGTTCCCCCACTTATTGTGCAGGGCTAATCACTCAGCCCATGGGAGTTGGACTGTACCCATTTTCATGTGTCTGAGCACACTTTGAAATAGAAAGAAAAAAAGTAGAGAAAATAGTAATATTAATAAAAAGTAAAATTTAAAATATAAAAATACATAAAAAATAAAAATTAAGAAAGAGTAATGTAAAATAAAATACCAGAAAAGAAAAAAACAAGTAAAATTAAAAATAATAATCATAAAATAAGAATGAGTAAATTTTGTTTTTGAGAGCCCAGTGGTTTTTCACTCATATACCACTTTCAGCTGTGCAGGGGGAATTTCTTATCTTGGCTATTGTAAATGATACTGCCATAAACATAGAAATGCATATGTCTTTTCAAATTAGTGTCTTGGATTTCATTGGGTAAATACTCAGAAGAGAAATTATTGGATCTTTGTTTGTTTCTTGTTATTGCTTTTGTTTTAAAATCTATTTTGTCTGATATAAGTATTGCTATCCTAGCTATTTTTTTTTCATTTTGATGAAATACTTTTTTCTATCTTTTACTTTCAGTCTATGTGTATCTTCTGATATAAAGTGGCTCTCTTTGGGGCAGTATATGTACAAGTTTTGTTTTATCTTCATTTGACCAACCTATGTTTTTGATTGGAGCATTTAATTCTTTTAAATTTAAAGTAATTATTGATAGGTACATAGTTATTGTCATTTTATTATTCATATTTTTATCTTTTTTTCTCTCTCTTTTTAAAGAAGTTTCTTAACATTTCCTGTAATTATAGTTAGGTGTTGATGAACTCTGTTAGAGTTTTCTAATCTGGGAAGCTCTTTGTTTTTCTTTTGATTCTAAATGATAGCTTTGCTAGGTTTAGTAATCTTGGTTATAGGTCCATGCTTTTCATCACTTTGAATGTTTCATGCCAATTCTTTCCAGCCTGCAAAGTTTCTCTTGAGAAATTAGCTGACAGTCTAATAGAAGCTCCCTTGCAGATAACTAACTGCTTTTCTCTTGCTGTTCTCAAGACTCTGTCTTTGTTTTTAACTTTGTGCATTTAAATTGTGATATGACTTGGTGTATGCCTCTTTGGATTCATCTTGTTTTCACTGAGTTCATTTACTTTTCCCTTAAGTTCATGTAACATCTTTATATCCAATATCTTGAACTCTGCACTGGTAGATTTCTTGTCTCCACTTTATTTAGTTCTTTTTGAAGCCTTGTTATATTCTTTCATTTGTGACATGTTTCTTTTTCTACACATTTTTAATGCTTCTTTATGTTTGTTTCTATGTTAGGTCAGGCTGCTATGGCTCCTTTTCTTGGTTGAGTGATGTTGTGTAGTGAGTGTCCTGTGTGGCTTATTGGTGCAATCTTCCTGGTTACCTGAGCTGTGTGCTCCAGGTGTGTTTCTTTTGTGGGTTATGTGTGTTATCCTGCTGTAGTTGAGCATTGATTGCTGTTGACATATCATTGGAAGGAATTGATCCTCAGGTTGATTAACTGTGGGGACTGGTTGTGACTACAGTGGAGGAACTATTGTGCAGAAGCTCACTTCATGGAGTGAAATTTGCTTTAGTAGGTCTCTAATGTCTGTCAAGTTCACCTTCTGGGTGTGTTGTTAGTAGAGGTAATTGGGTGGTACTCTGGTATAGTTTGAAGCTGACCACTGGGTAGGTTGGTTTTAGGACCTATTGTGGGATGTGGTCTGGTGCATGCCAAGATATGTTACTGCCTGTGCCCTGTCCAGGACCACTTAAAATGAGTTACCATGTGATCTGAAGATGGCTGCCACTTGCACTGGGCTTGAAGGTGCCTGAGAGAGTTTAAGCTGCAAAATGAAGCTGGCTGCCACTTGTACCAAACTTGGGGCTGCTTAGGAAGAATTACAGTGTTCACCAAGGCCAGAATTCCCTTGCATGGAGTTTGTAAAGTTCTGAGATATTTTAGAAAAATCCAGAACGTTTTGTATGTAAAAGCCATTGGAAGTAGCTTGGGTATGCCTGCAAGGTGGGTGCAGCAGCATCTCAGGGCATCACAAGGGTTGGGCAAATGATGTTAGCCAGGTTGATGGAAACTAAAATATGGTGTCCACCTGCTTCTGCATCTAAGTGAAGGAAAGACTCAAAGAAGGAACAGTGGCTTCTGCCAGTACTTCTGTCTAAGAGAAAGATGTACCCTGAAGCCAGACAATTTAGTTCCTCTCCATATATCCCTGGCATTTTGTGAACTGTTGTGCCAGCACTGAAGATCACAGAGAGTGAGTCTATCAGAGAGTAAGACCATGCATGGGCCCTTTAAGAGGAATGTCCTTTCAGAGCAGCCCTTATTCTCACTCAGCTACAATCTCTGCTGGTTTTTATGGCCAGAAGTTATGAGATCTTTTCTTCTCAGACCTGGGACCCTGGGCTGGGAATCCTGGTTAGAGGCTGGGACCCCTTTCTCCTCAGGGGGGATTTATGCAACCCATATATCCTTCCCTTTTTTTAAATCCCACACATAGGTGTGTGACCAGCTAGTCTCGCATCTCTGCCCCTCCTAACAGTCTCCATGTGGCTTCTTTTGTATAACTTTAGTTATAAGATTTTTGTTCAAGTAGACTTCAGATGATTCTCAGTAATGCTTGTTCTACAGTTTAGTTCTAATTTTTATGTGGTCATGTGAGGAAGAAAACACAGTGTTTATGCACTCTGTCATTTTAAATGAAAGTCCAGAAATTTCCTTTTTAATAATAAGAAATAAGTATATAACATGAAGATTCCTATGGGGTTTGTAAAGTACATCTATCATATCTATTTCACCTCTAAGTCTTAAGCTTTAAAACACCCATATTATTGCTGTCAAACTTGAATGAAATATGTGGCTAGGAACTAAAGCAAAAAATAAAAAATTCCCTAAGAGTTTCAATTAAATTCTTACCAGTTACTAGAGGATCTTGGCATTTTTCTCTCAACACATTAAATGTAAAGAGCCTACCAAGGGAGAAGCAGACAGGTGACAGTTTAGCAGACACAGAAAGTCCTGAATAGTGTTCTGACCCATATTTACCACAGGAAGCAGAAACAAGAGGCAAATCAGAGAAACAGTGAGAGATGGAGAGATAAAGGGAGAGGGAGAGAACTAAGAAAAGGTAGAGCAACCCAGACTTACACCCTTTTTCAAATGTCATTCGTCAGATAAGTCACTCCTACTTCTGAGGAGAGCAGTAAGTAGGATTACAGAGAAATAGAGTGATCCCTTTTGGAAGTAAAGTGGGAAGTCCCTCCTTTTTAGAGGGGGTCAATAAGCATCAATATACATAGTACATTATAGCTTTATGTAACAAAATATGGAGCAAACATAGACAATATGACCTCCTTAACTGTTTTTAAAAACATCAAGCTCATTATATTTGTACTTTTAATTCAATAATTTACTTAAGAATCAATATACCTGAATCAATATAAAACAGCAGAAAGTATTTAATCCTTGAGAGCTATAATACTGCAGTCTTACTATTTACTCTGCTCTTTTATACAGTTAGGCATGTTGAAATCTCTGTGAACCTCGGCTTTTACATTATGTGATAAATAAAGTTAACAATGCCTTCCTTTCCATAGACAAACTTATATAAAAAAGGTAACATTTTACATAAAGAATTTGTCACTGATTACTTTCCAAAATTCAAACCCAACATACTTCAATTAACTCAAACAAATGATGGTGTCAAAATGTGTCAATAGCATAAACACACTTTACAACCCATTTGCCCTATCTTGTTCCAAATACATAATGTTACATAAATCCACGTACATAAATCAATACCACCCAAACTATTTTTAAGATATCTCTTAAAAATAAAATTAAATAACAAGAGGATTTTTCTTCTAGCCAAAGTTGAAAGTTGAGTAGCAGGAATCAGATTTATCTTCTCACTTAAAACTATGAAGAAAAACAAAACAAAATAGTGTGGGACAGAGAATGTTTAAAACAATAATTATCAAGATATTATACATAAAATGAATAAAGATAATAATTCTTTAAAATGTTTGCATTATGTGTTTAGGAAAAGGGAAACTAGGCAGCATTTGAAAGCCACCCTGAATGGAGCACGTAGAGCTTGAAGATCAGAAAAGCCACAGTAGCTACAAAGATAACTCCAGAGATTTATAAAGGTCCCCTTTAGAGACTTCACCTGCTCATGTATGTGAAGAAACTACCTGGAGCCAGAGAAAGGCATTAGAGGGAATTATTTCCAGTAGTCTGAAATACTTTCTATTTTCACCAGGTGAGTGGAAAACCTCAGAATTCAAGGGACATCAAGTGGACTTCTCTGATAAGTTCTGTCTTACTAGTGTAGCAGACTAGCTCTAGAGTAATGCTATATATCCATCCTAAGCTCTAAAGTAAGACTTAACAGGAATCAAATTATATCCAAGTAAATTAACTATATATCAGAACAAAGCTCAAAAATATTTATAGAATACAAAAAAACTTAGCACTCAATAATGTAAAACATTCATTCACTTTCAGTGAGGTTTTCTACATAATCTTGACCAGGTTCTCACAGTAAATATCTGAGAAAAATATCTTTGTGTTTCTAACAGAGAGAAATAAAGTGAAACATTCTGTAATGTTAAAACCAGACAAAGACATAAGAGAAAGAAAGCAATGGACTGATAATTGTCATAAAAATTAATGCTAAACTTTTTAGCCAATTTTATCAAATTAAATCCAAAAATATATAAGAAATAAAATATGAGTGGTCTCAAAATTAAGTTTGTGAGCTCATTCTAGAAAAATTCCACATAAACTCATTGCTGAATATCACCAAAGTCACTTGTGATTGTATTACTCTTGATGTCCTGTCATCAAAATGTCATACCCTCAATATTTCCTTTATCTTAAGATAAAGAAAAAAGTCATTGGGGGACAGATCAGGTGAGTATGAAGGGTGTTCCAATACAGTTATTTGTGTACTAACTAAAAACTTTCCCACACAGTGCTGTGTGAGCTGGTGCATTGAAGTGATGCAAGAGCCGTGATTTGTTGGTGAAAAGTTCAGGTTGTTTTCATCTAAATTTTTCATTCAGCCTTTTCAGCACTTCCAAGTAGTAAATTTGTTTGACTGTCCAGTTGGTACAAATTCACAATGAACAATCCCTCTTAAATTAAAAAGGGTTAACCAACATTGTTTAGACTCTTGATTTAGACCAGTGGTTCGCAACATTTCTAATGCCGTGACCCTTTAATACAGTTCCTCATGTTGTGGTGACCCCCTTAAAATTATTTTCATTGCTTCTTCATAACTGTAATTTTTCTACTGTTATGAATCATAATGTAAATATCTGATGTGTTTTCCAATGGTCTTAGGCGACCCCTGTGGAAGGGTCATTCAACCCCCAAAGGGGTCGCGACCCACAGGTTGAGAACTGCTTATTTAGACTGTCAGAACTTTTTGGTTGTGGAAAATTGGCTGACTTACACTGTGCAGCTTTTCCAAAATGTCTTGGCAACTTCAACTCCTCCTTTGCTATTGTTCATTGGTGAACTCCTTCAGAACCATTTTTGCACACATCTTTCTCATGCCAAGATTTTTAGTTGATATTTTCCTGTTTTTCTATCAATGTTCACTTAATCTGTTATGCTTCTTAAAATCAGCCGATGATTTTGACCTACAATTCAACAAATTTTTGCAATGTTTTCATCAGTTCTTCTCATTACTGACAACCCTGACTTCATTTCATCTGTGGTGCTTTCTCTTTCCTCAGAAAAACGTTTAATTCATTGGCCCACTGCCATTTTCTTCATGGTATTATCCCCGTAAACTTGGACTAACATGTCCCTGATTTTATTTCCACTCTTGCCAAGTTTAGCAAGAAATTTAATATTTGTTCATTGCTCTAATTCAAGCTCTGACCTTCTTGCAGTGTCACACAAAAACAGGCAAAAACAATAATGAATGCCACTCAGCAAGATGTTGCCACACATTGACATGAACAAAGCCATGGGATACAGATATACCAAGGTTATAAAACCTGACTGAGTTATTTGTAGAGTGCTATCAACAAGCACATGGTGGAAGTTCATGAACTTAATTGTCAGACCTTGGTACATGGTAACTAAATAGGGTTTATTCTAGGAATGTAAGGCTGGCTTAAACTTGAAAATTAATCATTATAATTTACCGTATTAAGAGAATGGAAAGAAAAACCATGTGATCATCTCAATAATGCAAGAAATACAGCTGACAAAATGCAACATCTAGTCATCCTTAAAAAACAAACATAAAATGAGCAAATAAATTCTTAGCAAATTATGAGTGAAAAGAGTGATTTTCAGACTGATAAAGAGCATTTAAAGAAAAATCTAAAAATAAATTTGGAGAACTAACACTACCTGACTTTGAACTTACTGTAAGCTATGATAATCAAGACAGTGTAATATTGACTTAAAAATAAACCAATAGACCAGTGAAACAGAACAGAGAGCCCAGAAATAGACCCCAATAAAAATAGTCTTCTGATTCTTGACAAAGGAGCAAAGGCAATACAATGGAGTAAAAGTAATTTTTTCAATAAGTGGTTCTGGAACAACAAATCATCAACATACAGAAAAAAAAATTGAATCTAGATACAGACCAGATCACAGACCTAAATGTAAAACACAAAACTATAAAACTCCTAGTCAATAACATAGGAAAAAATCTACATGACCTTGAGTATGGGGATAAATTTTTAGATATAACATCAGAGACATAATTTATGAAATAAATAAAGAAGTTATACTTCATTAAAATTAAAAATTCCTTCTCTGCTGGAAATAAGAAAAATATCCATCTACAGATGAAAGCACGAACAAATTGTAGTATGTCCACATAGTAGAATACTACACAGCAATAAACCCAAATCACTATTGAGACATACAACAAAATGGATGAGTTTCAAAGTAATTATGTAAATAAAAGAAACTATACAAAAATGCATACTAAAATTTATAAAGTTCTAAGAAGTATAAAGTAGAATACAGTGACAGAAATATCAGTAGCTCTCTGGGAATGAGGGTGGGAAGGAATTAGCAAAAGAAAGGAGCCAAAAAGGGACAGAGACTGTAGGGAATGGGTGATAGGTTTGTTACCTTGATTGCAGTTATGGTTTCAGAGTATATAACCATATTAAAACTTATCAAATTTGATACTTTACATACAGATTTCTATGTTTCAATTATATTTAAATAAAGCTATGAAAAATGAAAGAAAACTAGCATACAACAGGATAATTCATTTCAATGAGAAACCTGAGTTTTTAAAATTAGTGATAGTTGCTTACTTAAAATTCTAAGTGTTTTTATTCCAAATAAGACTAAAATACCTATGGAGCAAGTGCAATGTCATAGTCATATGTAGTATCGAATACCATGCATGGCACATAGTACTTGTTTAATAAATATTTGTAAACTGAATATGTTTACCACTTCATTTACAGCAGAAAGAACACTGTGGAAGGAAGCATATTTAAAACTGACTAGCCGGTGATCATTTAAATATCATCTTCAAGCTGTTTCATTTCTGAGTCTTTAGAAGAAATAAACAACATCTGTCTCTCTGTGCATTATTGGTTCAAAGAATTTTGTGTCTAAGGAATATGATGTTCATTAAAATGCAAATTATTTTCCATCTTGCAGAAAAAGGAATTAAAAATTAACAATTAACTTACTAGAGTCAATCTCTTTAAATACTTTAAATTAAATAACATACATTGTTTTATTTTATTTTATTTGCTTTATATTTTGCCTAGAGGAGATAAAAATGTCAAACCTCTTTTTCCCCCCACAATATGAAAACTGTATGTAAGAGACCTAAGGAACAGGTCTTTAAGCAATACTTTAACCCTTCTATTGAAAACATTTATCTGTTCTGACCATCTTCACTGGTTAAATCTCTAATTATACCAATTCAATTGATTTATAGTTTTCTTTAAATGTAAGTTTATTTCTTTTATATTGCCTCAACTTGCCAGATAAATTAGGAAAAAGATAAAATAGGTTTGCATTTTTAAAATTCCCTGTAAATTTCCCATTCTCCATTTTCCATTAGGGCAGACATAAGATAAAATTCTTCATAAAACATTTTCATTGCTCAAATCGTATATATCCATCAAGCTTATGGGTGCCAAGCATGATATTAATAACCTGTCAGAATAAATGTTTTGTGCACAAACAGAATACTGCATTTGAAACAGTCATATTTTCAGATATGATCGATATTTAAATTTTCAGAAAAAAAGTCTCTCCTCAATTATGCAAATACATTTAATGGAGGATCTGATAATATTTTTGCAAGTGTATTTTTACTATGAAATAATTTGTTTTCTGCCAGAATTAACCTTATTGAGCTGTTTCTCTGTCTTGATTTTAAATGAAAACTGTATGTCTTCAAGGAATACACATATATCAGTCATGGGTTAAAAAAGAACCATTGGGGTTCCCTGGTGGTGTAGTGGCTAGGTTTTGGCAGTCTCAATGCCATGGCCTGGGTTCAATTCCAAGCCAGGGAACTACCCCCCCCCCCCGCAAAAAAAAAAAAGAACTGTCAACATGGCTTTCCACACATGACTAAAAGGAATATTTTAAATCCTTTAATCTATTTTCAAAATCCGAAAAACAGATGGTGCCTCAGACCAGAGCTGCAGCCTGCCATTTGCCTGAGGTTTAAGCCAGTGCTAAACCGTGTGGGAAAACAGGCGTTTACTCCTGCCTTCCTCCTGCTGGGTTAGAGTAGTTTGCTAGGACTCAGATAGACCAACACCAACAGATAACATAGAGTAGAAGACTGTACACAGAAGGCCCACGGTTTTAGGGGCCCAGTATTCAGTAGAGTTTTTTGGTTTGTTGGTTTGTTTGTTTATGTTTCTCTTCTTGATTTTGAAGAGAACAATGTAGTAATAAGGAAAGCAGATTAGAAGTTGGTGGCCTAAACTCCATATAGTGTTTACCATCTGGCTTCTTGCCAAATAATTATAACATTATTTGTTACAATTTGTCATTTGTCTATCATTAGGCTGACCAGACATACCATTTTAAATGGGACAGAAAAATAATCATGCTGTACTCTTTCAATACTGACATCTTGAATTTAGCCCAGTGAAACTGGACTGACCATACATATTATTTGAAATGGGACAGTACCATTGTTTTCTATCTCATTTAAAATGGTACATTTGGTCAACCTAGCTATCATTAAAATCTTTTCCATATTTATCAAATAAAATATGAAAAAGCCTATTTTCAATAAAATAAGAGATAAATTAGCAAACTATATTTCTTTGTTTCCCTCAGCCAAATTTCAATTATGTTTATTGTTTAAGTTTTCTAGTGTCTATCTAAGCAAGCAGACTGAAGTTTGATAGTTCAAAACTGTTGTATCTGCATTTGGCATGGACCAAGAAATTCTACAAAATCTGAGCCCTGGTTCCAGTTTTTTCCATGGTCCTCTCTCTGTGCCCTAAACAGAAAAGTTCTTTTCATTCCTCAAGCACTCCATGATCCCTCCCTCCTCAGGGCCTTAGTGAGTAAAGTTTCCTCTGTCTGAATAACTCTGTCCAGATACTCCCAGGACCTATCAGATCTCAAGCACCTCCTTGAGCTGGCTTTTCCTGAAAATCGTATCTCAAGCTGATTCTCCCTGTCCTTCTCCCTTATGTACCTTCTTCTTCCATTTTAAAATACTGGTTATAGAAAAATTTTATTCGTACTTTTCCCATTAGACTGTAAGCCCCATCAAGGAAGAAAATGCATTAATAGGTGTTATAGACTGAATATTTAATACCCCCCCCATTCATGTTTTAGCTCTAATCCTCAATGTGATGGTAGCTGGAAGTATTTTTCAAGAATCCTGGTATCCCCTAGTTAGAAAGTTAATTATTTTCAGTGAAAAAAACCCTGTTGTTAGCTCATAATTATTGCAATTCATTTGTCTCAACACTATCTAAGCAGTTATGGACTCTGAGTTTGTTGGCTTTAGAGTAATGGATTGGTTTGTAACTCTAACCTTTCTGTGAACCCTTTAAAGCTATGATGCCAACCTGTATTTTCTCAAAATATTTACAGTATAAATTAGTGTACCTCAAACTCTCAAACTAAGTTATAGTAACAGTAATAATTTTTCTTATCTGAGTGGTATTTTAACATTCAAATACATTAGAAAGAGCACTCAACCAGATGAGAGGGAACTTGGATTTGTATCCTAAATGTAATGCTGGTTAAAGGGCTATTGGAGAAGAAAATCAGAATATACACATATTCTATATTAGAGACTTTGGGTAAGTGACTTCTAAGTTCTTTCCAGATTCATGAATCTGAAAGAAATTAGTAGCTAATGCAATAACAATTATCAGAAGGAAACAAAAATCCTCTTCATAATTGTCATGCATAGGTATATGTATATAAATATATAGAGAGATAGATTATATAGATAGATATAGATATAGGTATAGATATTTCACAAATTATCATATTAGGGTACCCTAGAGAGAGCCACTTTCAGAAAATAAAAAGAAAATATGGAAGAAAAGTTTAGGGAGAAAGAAGAGATAAAAATAATGAAAAATAATATAGACATATTTATATGTATAGATATAAATAGCTATTATATTATTTATGGATATTATTTAGTTTTGTTTTCTTCAAAGAGAAATAATCTTTAAAATATAGCTATTTTTGCTAATAATGCTATTATTGATTAAAAGCTTTTTTGAAAATTCTCTCTTAAAATTGTTTTCAGAATCAAGTTAAGAGCAATGAAAAGAAACCAGAGCCATTACTTATATTTTTAGCTGCAAGTGTTACTGCTTAAAGTGGTCATCTAACTTATTTACTATGGCTTTTGGATTATTCTTAAGTAAAATTTACCCTGAAATAAAACTTTGCTATGAATGAAGCTATTTATTCACTCAACCATTTTTCATTCAATAAACTTATATAGGAAATCTATAAAAAATATTATGCCACTAGGAATGAAACTGATTTCAAAATAGAATTATTTTCTGGTAACATATTTAAACTCTCATTGATCTTTCAGAAATTTGGAGGTATGGTCTCTGTTATGCTTGCTGAAAATGGGTCTCCTTATCTTTCCCTCATGCCTTATACCCTATGTATCAGGAAGCCTTATTGGCTATAATATCAAACACATCCTGAACATGTACCATCATATCTCATCATTGCCAGCATCTTAGATGAATCCACCATTATGCATAACTTGCACAATTTTAGTAGCCTCTTGCTTGATCATAGATTTGATAGATATTAAAAACATGAGTTAAGTATTGTATCTGATCTGTATTCTTCAAAAATGCCAAAGTCATTGTATTAGTCAGCTCATGATACCATAACAAAATACCATAGACTGGGCAGCTTACACAATAGAAGGGTATTTTCACACAGTTCTAGAGACTAGAAATCCATGATCAAAGTCCGGCAGGGTTGGTTTCTAATGAGCGCTCCCTCCCTGGCTTGCAGATGGCCACCAAATCCCTGTGTGTTCACAGTGTCTTTCATCTGTGTGTGTGTGCAGAGCAAGAGAGAAAGAGAGCAACCTCTCTGGTGTTTCTTTTTATAGGAACAGTAATTCTATTGGATCAAGGCCCCTGACCTTTGATTTCCTTTAATCTTAATTACCTCCTTAGAGGACCCATCTCCAAAGATAGCCACACTGGGAGTTAGAACTTCAACTTATGAATTTGGAATGACACAAACATTCAGTCCATAACAGTCCTGAAAAAAATTTAAAAACTCTTCTATATTAAAAGAGGCACCTAAATGTAACATGTGGTCCTGGATGAAATATTATTGAAACAATTGACAAAACTTAACTAAGGCCTAAAGATTAAATATAACTACTAAATCAATGTTAATTTTCTGATTTTGACAACTGCACTATGGTTATAATAAAAGAATATCCTTGTTTTCTGGAAATAAACCATCTTTCCATGCCATTGGCAGCATCTTAAACCAATAAGAAATAAACATCATGTATACAGCTCATTCTCAAATGGTTCTAACACACATACACACACACACACACACACACACACACACACACCCCATGAAGCAGTGAAATGTTGCAATGTGGGAACTCTGGGTGAAGTATATGGGATACTTTGCACAATTTTTGCAGTTTTTCTTTAATTCTGAAATTACTTCAGAATTAAATAATGTAAATAATGTAATTCCCTATGTGTCCCAATTAATAATAACTTGTTGATTTTTCACAGCAGTAGTATTAAATTGCTACAGATAAACAAGGCATTTTTCATTGTGTGGGTGAATTCAGAGAACTAACTCAGCTTGGTTTGTAGAGCTTTCATTTCATCTTTGAACCACACTTTACATGGAATATTCATATATTTTTTAAACCCTTTAACATTTATGTTCAATAAGTGGTAGGTCACTGTTGTTACAACTATAAAAAGAAGTGCAATATATCTGCCAAGAATATGATAAACAGTAAAAAGAGATTTAAAATAAATAAATAATTAAGTATTTAATTCCAGTGATTCTCAAGCCAGGGTGAATTTTGCACCACCACCACACCCCCCCCCCCGCAATAACATTCAACAATGTCTAGAAATATTTTGTTTGTCATAACTGTGGGCTGCAGAGTGCTACTGGTCTCTAATGAATAGAGACCAAGGATGCTGCTCAACATCCTAGAATGTACAGGAGAGCTTCACAAAATAAAAACTTGTCTGACCCAAAATGTCAATAGTGCCCAGGTTGAAAAATCTTGTTATTCAAATAAATCAAGGATCACTGACAAGTTTCCTCCAAATCTGTTATTGTAAATTTGCAATGAAATCTTGTTTATTATCTCTTTAGATTTTTATAGCCTTGGAATTGTCATAATCTACTTTTTCATTCATTAATGACAAAAAATAAATTGTCATTATTGTTTCTTTGTCAGTACTATACATTTAGTTTAGCCTTTTAAAGTAAATTGTAGCATTCAATGAATCCTTTCCACCACTAGTTTGGATTCCTGAGTTAGTCTTACATCAAGTTAAGCACAAATCATATTTTTCCCCATGATTCAAAGCTCTAAAGGGGATGTGACCATGATCTTTACTTTGCTTTGTGTAAAATAAGTGTCACATACAGATAATACATTATTTACAATCATTTCCTTAAATAAGTATTTTATTTTCCTCACTCTATCCCCCCTTCTATTACTCTAACCCACTAAAATGCCCTTATCCATCCATCTATGATTCTTAATTTTTTGCCCATTATTCAACCAAGTCTTAAATGCCACCTCTCTAAAGAACTTCTGGGATGATTACAATCTTAGTACATCCTCCTATCAATGTACCAAAATAACAGATATGGAAAGCTCTTTGACATATTACACAGAATACATAATTATTCTGGATGTTTCTTTACCTTTCTACTATGTTGAAAAACACAGAGGAAAGGGACTACATATATTATTCATTTTACTATTCTGCACAGCACTTACACATTGAACATGCCTGGTTAATACTTCTTCACTTTAGTTATTTTAAATACTATGACATTGTTGATATTCAAAGCAGCATGTTAGTAAATAATACACATTTTGAAAATCAATAAAACAAAAAAATTAGCATAAAAATAAAAAGGAGCATGGGTACAAACAAGAAATTAATGAAGAAATATAAATGGTTAAGAAACAAAAACATTTTTTTGTTTTTTTTTTAATTGTTAGACTTACTGGGGCGACATTGATTAACAAGAATTACATAGGTTCCAGGTGTACAATTCTACAGTGGTTACTTTTTCTTTTTATTTATTAAGTTTATGGGGGTGATATTGGTTAATAACGTATGTGTCAAGTGTACAATTCTGTAATACATCATCTGTGAATTGCAGTGTGTGCTCATCACCCTATGTCTTCTCTCCTTCTGTCACCATAAATTTCAACCCCTTTACCTTCTTTATACCCCCACCCTTCTGTTATCTGTGTCTATGAATTTCTTTTGTTTGTTTATTTGTTGCTTTCTGTTTTATATCTCACATATGAGTGAAATTATACAGTTCTTGTTCTTTTTCATCTAACTTATTTCGCATAGCATGATACTCTCAAGATCCAGCTACATTGTAGCAAATACCGATACTTTATTGTTTTATTATGGCTGAATAATATTTTGTTGTATATACATGCCACATCTTCTTTATTAATTCATCCACTGAAGGATACCATGTGTAATACTGCAATGAACATAGGAGTACATATATCCTTATGATAAATACTGGTATTTTCAAAAATTTCAGGTAGATACCCAGAAGAGGGGTTGCTAGGTCATATGGTATCTCTACTTTAAACTTTTTGAGGAAACTTCATACTATTTTTCAAAATAGCTGTACTGATTTATAGTCCCATCAGCAGTATATAAATGTTCCATTTTCTTCATATCTTTTCCAATAGTTGTTATTTCTTGTTTTATTGATAATAGCCATTCTAATAAGAGTGGGATGATATCTCATTGTGGTTTTGATTGCATTTCCCTAATAGCTAGTGAAGTTAAGCATTTTTTTTAGGTATCTGTTGGCTGTTTGTATGTCTTCTTAGAAAAAAATGTTTGTTCAGGTCCTCTGCTCATTTTTAATTGCAACAAAAACATTTTCAACTTCAATAGTAATACATGCTAATTAAAACAATAAAAATAACAAACCTTTCCTTATTTTGAGCCAGGTATTTTATACTAAGCACTTAACACATACGGACTTACCTAATGTTCAAAACCACTTTTCACAGTGTACATACATTATTCTCCTTTTACAGATGAGGGGACTGGGGCAAAGAATGGACAAGTAATTTGGCCAATGTCTTGAGGGAAGTGAGAAGGCTGGCACATAATCCCAGATAGTCTTGTTCCAGAGCTTAAATACTTAAGCACCAAGACTATGCCATCTTGTCCACACATGTAAATAGCCACTCTAATTATAATAGCCAGAAAAAACTAAATTAATATATTTATATTAGATACATTTTTATGTTAAATGAAAGAAGAGTCATATAAAAGCAATGTTAAAATACTCAAAATGAAATAACTTGGTTTTTGTATTTTGTAATGGAATATGGATCAATTTTGATTAAATTTAACTTAATTAAATCTCACATAGAATTTCCATTAATTTTAGCACCTGCTATAATCTGATTTAGACTGTAACCATCTACATCTGGTTATACTAAGAAAGTAAAAACAAAGAGAAAGATTACTTTCAAAGAATAGAGGAACATAAAAGGAAAGAAAAATTCTGACTCAGTATAAGCTTGTGTTTACGTGAAAGGTTAAAATAAGTCTACTAATTCAATTGCTTTTGGGACTCAGAGAATTCTTGCATATACACCATACACATAAAAACCAGTTATCACATTAACCATGACATTAACCATTTCTGGGACAGTTTGATAATATTAAAATTTGGATAATAAACTTGGACTTGTATATATAGGCCTGTTCCTCACAAGTCAAATTTTCTGGGGATATATATATATAATATATATATATATATATATATATATATATATATATATAATATATATATATATTTATATATATATATAATATATATATATATATATAATTAGTTTTGGAATACAATCACTGCCTTTATCTCAAAACCATAAAGCAAATCACAACCAATAACATAAACACTAGATTTATCTTTCAGCTTTAGAAAACTATGTCCATACTGGATATGTTAATTGCTATCTGCTTTGTCTGACCCTTTACTAAAGAGTCATTATATGACATTTATGTTTCCTACAATAGTGTCCTAAAGAGAGAAAGTTTTAAAGAAGAAGGTTGATTTATATAATTTGATTAATTTGGAAGATTAATGGAGTAGACCTTCCACACTCTCCTAATACAGAAAGGCAAATGAAGAAACTATTTTACACTATTTTAACCAAATATAAATTGTGGTTTTGGGGACAAAGTAAAAATATAAATCACTTTCTTTTTTGCTTTTCAAAATTTTGCAACACTGGAACCAAGGTAATTTTTCTTCACTATATCCTGGGAAGTAGAAAGACAAGAATAGCCACACCTCCTTGACCTTGGATATTTTTTTAATTCATTTTTATTGTTAGACTTATTGGGGTGACATCTGTTAGCAAGGATTACATAGGTTTCAGGCATACAATTCTACAGTGTGTTGTCAACTTGTTGTATAATAAGTTCACCACCTAATGTGACTTCTCTTTCCATCACCTTATATTTAGCCTCTCCCCCCTCTTCTCCCACCCACTCCTCTTTCTCCCCTCCCTGACCCACTCGTCCCCAAATAAACATTAAACTATTTATTGTGTCCATGGGTTATTTGTTTGTTCATTTCTTTTTTCTTTGCTTTCAGTTTTATATTCCGCATATGAGTGAAGTCATACAGCTCTTTGTTTTTTCTGTCTGGTTTATTTCACTAAGCATGATGATCTCCAGGTCCATCCATTGACCTTGAATATTTATAGCTAAAAATGAATTGCCAACAAGTTGATTGCAATGTTAGGAACTATCACATTGGGTTTATGAGAGAGAATAAGCCTTTGGTTAAAATAGAAAAGCTAGATTTAGTCTTGGATGTGCAAATCATTTTTCTCTGAAACCTTATCCAAGTCATGTAACCTGGCAAAGTGTCTAGCTCTTCATATATAAAACAAGGTAATTGGTCTCTGTCAAATTTTCAGAAAACTTAACCCAGACAATCAAGGACTTATGTAGAGAGTAGAGAACAGCCTACACTCTTCTTTTATCTATTATTAAAATTACACAAATTTGACCAAAAGCTCTTCCTGACTGCTTGAGGAAATGCCTTTCTTCAGTGTTCTGTTTGTTGAGCACTCTAGCAGTTACTTGACAAGTTTTTAATCTTCTCAACAATCCCAGGAGACCCTGAGAAAGTTACTTAAACCCTCTGTGCCATAGGGAGGATGAAATGTGTTAATGAATATAAAGCTTTAAAAATAATGCTTTACATATGCTAAGTGCTAAATTACTGTTAACACTTATTTGTATTAACTCAATGTTACAGATGAGAAAACTGAGGTTTAGGAAAGTTAATTAACATGTCCCAAGGTCATATAGTTTGAAAATGGTAGAAGTAGGATTTGGACTCAGCTATTTTGACTTCATAGTCCATAGCTACATATTGTACTATACTGTCTCCCTTTGAATATCCTGGACAAAGTCATGAGAAAAATTTTTTTGTTTTGCATACTTATTGACAGAACACAGAAAAAAATATATATATGATGCTACAAATTATTCTAACAGAGAACATAGTAAAGAAAATAAGAGACTCCTAAACTTGTTATAGAAAAGAGAGTCTGAGAAACTATTTTTCTGTGGTAAATGTTGTAGCTACATGACTATCCTTGTTACTAGTAGAGAAATATCCAGAGATGCAAAGAGGGGAAAATGACATATGAGTAATCAAACTAAACCATGAAAAAATGCCAGCAAGCCCTAAATGCATTACTCTGCAAATCTTAAATAAATGCAGTTTTGTAAATACTATGCAATAGAAAATATAAATTATGCTGATTTTTCTCAAAAATTAGTTTAAGTGCAAGCTGGAAGAAGTCCCTGGGCTTAGGCTGATATAAAATTCAGTAAATACAGAAACTTTTAAGGAAAATAAAACAATAAAGACTTGTAAAGATTACATGAATACTCTAATTATCTGTGCATAAATAAGAACATTTTATCTTTCTATGCCTACACAGGAAAATGAATACCAAAAGAAAAACAAAAATTTCCAAGAGAAAATCAGTTCCAAAACCATTTTGAAATACCCAAGTTAAAATTGAGAATGAAAATCTTGGCCTTTTGACTAAGAGTAAGTGTACAATTTAGAATGAAAGAACATTGATTTTTGACATACATATTTTAATATCTTTCTTTTAAAACTTTTAGATTTAATGTATAAAATTACACATATCTTCGGTATTGAGTAGTATGTAAATTCATAGGTTGGTTTAGAAGTTCTACTTTATTTAATAATAGAAAACAACATATATGGAAATTATTAGGGAATAATATATAATTAAAAGTTAAGGTATCACTTGGTAGTTACAGTAAAGGCTAATCACAGGTTGAAGTCAGTCAGACTGGGACATAAAAATGCCTGCTCTATTTCTTGGTGCTAGCTATATAATATTAGGTCAACTGCTTAACACTCTTCATAAGAAAAACCAAAATGATAACAAAATCTACCTTACAGATTTGTGAGAATTAAATGCAGTAATATTTATAAAGTACTTGGAACACCATCTGGCATATCATTATATATTTAATAAATAGCAGTTAATATTACTATTCATTAATAATATTATTGTCTAAATTAAGAATGCTATATATGTAAATGAGATAAGAAGATTAGAAGAGTAGACAAATAATAAAATTGTTCTTCTGGAACATAAGTTGGGTCACCTAGTTAGTAGCCACATCTATGGAACCAGAACAGATAACAGAACCATTATTGTAGTGACAATTACTGGAGCTCATTGCATTGCAAATACCCTGGCTCTGCAGACACACTTTTGGACCCATTCCTTACTACTGGGCTGCTCTTCCTATAACACTGACAGTTCATATTTAAATATGAAACTACACAATTACTTAGATGACACCAAGTGTAATATACTATTTAGACAATTGTGTACAAAATGCTTATTGAAATGGTTCTTATCATAGAAAATTAAATGAATTGTACAAAGGGATAAGAGTATTTGGAAAAATAATTGAAGTCATAAATATCTAAACTGCAGGGGGAATCTGGAATCACAGATATCTAAGTGGGGTTCAGAGAAGCAAATTTGGTTCTATTTTTTAAATAAATATCGAGATAGTCTGAAAAAAAACAAGCAACCTAGTATTACAAAGAGATATGTTAATTTTCTTTTTCTGTCTTCCTATCTTTGAAGATGGTCTACAATGTCTTATGCACAATAAGCATTCAATAAATGCTTAAGTGAAGGATTTCATTAAGAAATCAGTATGAGGTTGCTAAAATACAAAATAAAAATAGCAAGAATTTCAGCTGAAAGAAATTTAAACATCATCTTAATCTAATTCACATGCTTAACATATTATATTGAAAAAAGTAAAAAGATTTGTTGAGGGTCACTCAGCTGATTTGTGACAGAGCTGCAAACAGAAATCAAACCTTAACTCTAAATTTGACTGGAAGACATATGTGACTAGAATTAAAATTGGAATTATACAAATTTGTATTAACTATAACAGGGGTCCGAACCCTGGGGCTACAGGCTGCTACAGGTCTGTGGAACCAGGATGAATAGCAGGTAAGCAGCCGGCAAGCAAGCAAAGCTTCATATGTATTTACAGCTGCTCCCCATCACTCACATTACCTACCACCTGTGTTCTGCCTCCTGTCAGCTCAGTGAAGGCATTAGATTCTCATAGGAGCGTGAACCCTATTCTGAACAGCACATGTGAGGGATCTAGGTTGCGCACCCCTTATGAGAATCCAGTGCCTAAATGACCTGAGGTGGAGCTGAAGCTGTGATGCTAGGCTGGGGAGTGGCTGCAAATACAGATTAACATGAGCAGGGAGGTTTGATGGCACAGAGATTATAATAAATCAGTTGCTTGCAGACTCATATGAATACCCTATTAGTGAGTGACAAGTGACAATTAAGCTGCATCTGATAGCAAGTTTTATAGTGGCAAGCGAGTTGTATAATTAATTATATATTACAATGTAATAATAATAAAAGTAAAGTACACAATAACTGTAATGTGCTTGAATCATCCTAAAACCATCCTCCACCCCTTGCCCCGGTTCATGGAAATATTGTCTTCCATGCAAACAATCAGTCCCTGGTGCCAAAAAGTTTGGGGACCACTGAACAATAACATATCAAGGATTTGTCAGTAGACTAAATCAATTAAAGGTTATTGATAATAAAAATAAAACCTTGTGTATTATACTGTTCCAGAGGGAGTGAAAAGAGCTCTAAGAAAGGTGTTTAGAAACTTACTTTTAGTCCTAACTCTGTGATATAGGACTATGTGATTCTCAAAAAAGTAAAATAAAGGGCTTCATATGGATATTTCAATCTAATTTTCCCCAAAAAAGGTATCACATACATTCTGTATCTCATGCACCGAACTAACAGACAGGATACAAAAAGAAACAAAATGCAGCTCCTGTGATAGAGACCCATTATAGTAGGAGTAAGGACATAGACTATTGGCCCTAAACTGTATGTGTTTTAACTTCTGGCCTGCCATTTGCTCGCTATATGACCATGAGCTCAAGTTTAACCTTTCTCAGCTTCAGTTTCCTCCTCTGTGAAGTGGAATAATTATAAATAGTAATAAATAAAAATGAAATAATAATTAAACTAATTATAATTGAGAAAATGTAGTGAAAATAATAAATCTTATTTATAGTTATGAAAACTAAGTTATTATGTATGTAGCACTTAGAATAATATCTGTCACTGGTCTATAAATATTAGTCATTATAACTCACCACAAGGAATCTATAATCTAACAGAAAAAATAAAAATATATAGTGCATATATATACACATACACACATATATATAATTACAACAACCTAACATAATGTTAAGGTACCAAAATAAAGCATTAAACACTATCATAAGAGTTTTAAGAATCACTTTATTTAAAAAAAAAGGTAGGAATTAGTGTAAATATTATTTTTCTTTGAAGGTTGTGATTTCAAATGAAGAAGGTGAAGAGAAAAGCCAAAGAAATCAGCAAAATGAGTTATGAAGGTGACCATTAAATTTAGAAGTTTGACAGTCTAAAGGACATTTTAAACTTTTTGAGAAATATATTTCCATGAAAGGGAAAGGGAAACTATAAAAAGGTTTTAAAGAGAAAGGAAGTGAGAAAATACACACTGTAAATATGGGCCACATTTTAAACATTTATTTATTGACTCATTCACTATCTAGTTAATTTAACAAATATGAGGGCCTAGTACATACAAATATCCCCAGCACTGTAGCGCATATCTGCTTATGGTATTCACTCCTCAGAGGCAGACAGCCTAATGATCCCTGTCCTCCTATATCTCAGCATGTAGAAGAAGGTCGTCAGTAGAAGGAACAACAAATGTGAAGGACTTGAGATATCTAGTATTAATGTAAATAAAAGGAAAGACCAAATCTTAAAGTGGTCTTTAACTGTAAATCATTGTAAGAGAAATGGGGTGCTGGGTTTAGTTAACTTTAAAAGGTAGAGGAAGTATATCAGGAAAAGAAAGAAATTCAGTGATGTTAAATATGAGCTTTCACAAAAAAATGGCAGAAGGAAAGAAAAGGAAGGGAAGGGAAGAAAGGACTGGCTTTAATTTCATAGGTGGGGTACAGTCTAATAAAATAGCAAATGGTGGGAAGAAGATATGAAAACAGGAATGAAAAGAGGGATACAGAAAGTCGGGCTCTGACCGGGCTTACCATGCAGAACGAGTAGGTGGCTTCTAGTAATAGAAATCTCCTCAGGGACTCCCTGAAATCTACTCCAGTTTTTGATTCTGTGATTTTTTCAAATAAAGAAAAGTGATTGCACATCTTAAAATGTATAACTTGTTTCAAAAGTGTGTGTAGTTAATGAGCAATACTCTATCCTTAAGGTGTGGCCTTAGTGACCCATTTAGATTTATAAGTTTCTGATTTCTATAATTAAACATAGGTGCTAAACCTCAATTATAAAACCTAAAAAGAATCTCAGGAGACTTCTAATTAGTGTAAGTGCTGGAAATTGTTAGGAATTATGACAAGTATATACCACTATTTTCCAAGATGAATTGCATCATTTGGGCCCTAGCAAGTAAATTTAGTTTATAAGAACAGATTTAGTAAGGAGACACATTTTTAAAAATATAAACTGAAAGCACATGTAAACACTATGATAATAAAGTATCTCGTTTGTAATTGTGATGCTGCATGCTTACAGGATTCTCACGCTGGAAGAGTTGTTTAATATTTGCCGCATATCCAGTTAGATTGGTCTCATTACAGTTGAGCACCATAGTTTTACACTTGCCATCATTAGAGCTGTAAGAAAGAACAGAGGACATTAATCTCATGTCACAGGGCCATATGCTCTTTATGATGTACAAAAGGAACTTTTGCAAGAGCTAATGAAGATGCTTACAGTGTGTCAAGCATTAGAGTTACCAATAAAGGTTGTAAACACCACTAGCAAAGAAATCTGAGATTTGGTCCTCAAAAGTGGGAAAGAGTTAAACACACATATACATACACACAATACTGGCACAAACACACATGTACAACAATGCTGCTTGTTTGACTATGCATATGAGAAAACCAGAGACACTTTAACAAATTATGAAGAAGACAGCCCCCTTTCTTTTCTGATACAATGAGCGGTAGAGACCATAGTTTCAAACAGGCTGTAACAATAGCAGATTCCATGGGAAACCGTGCTTACAATGCAACTATTATTTATCTATGCCAAAGCATTAAAGGGAGCTGTAGAAAAGAGAAACAATGAACTGAAACATCAGAATATCAGAAAGGGAAGAGCCTCTGTGAGAGAGCAGGCTGAACATTTCTTCTATAGCAGGGGTGTCAGCAACCCTCTTCTGTGGGGATATTTGCCAATTCTGAATGCAAACTGAGAATGGCTTGGCCCACTAAAAGGTGCTTTACTAGGGGAAAGTGAAGTCAGACAATCTTTTGATAGTCATGCAGTGCTAGTACAGTAATTTGGCAATATCATGAACCCTAAACATCCATTAGATTTTTTCCATGATACATTTATTATCTTTCAGGGAGGAAATATTGACTTACCAGGCTTTCAGTAAAGAGCCTAGACAGAACGTATCAGAGGAAAAAAAATTCAAAGGTAGACTAAGTCTCAACAAACCTGAAATCCAGCCCTGATCCAACCAAGTTCCAAACTAGATTTAAATAATGAGCTTTTCACCCTATCCGCTTAGTAATAATAGAAAGTCAAGCCTTTCATATAAAAAATAATGTCATTTGAAGCTTCAACACAATGTCTCTTCTAACACAAAGCCCATCATACAATTGAACATTAATATACATGCAAAGAGGTGAAAAGTGTGACTGATAATCAAGAGAAAACCAAACAGAAACAGAATTTTTGGTAGCCAGCTGCCAAAATGGTCTCTAATGATGCCTGCCTCCTGGTATTTTACCCTTGTTTAGTCCTCTTTCACACTACATACAGCTGACTTTGTAAACAATAGCATATGCAGAAATAAAAAGTATGACTGTCAACATTAACTGATAGAAGACTTTATAGCTTTTACCTTTCTGCCTCTTCCATCATTTGTTCTGGGGGAAGCCAGCTGCCATATCATGATGATTCCCAACAGTGCTGTGGTAGTCCACGTCAAGCCTTCTGCAAACAGCCAGCAAGGGACTAAAGAGTTCTCCTAACTGCTACGTGAAATAACCATCTTGGAAAGGGATCCTACATTTCCAGTCAAAGCTTTAGGGAGCTGGAGTCCTGGCTAGTATCTTGACTGTAACCTCATAAAAGGTACCAAGTTAGAACAATTTAGCTAATTATTAGTTCCTAAATTCTTGACCACCATTACTGTGTGAGATAGTAAAAGTTTATTATTCTTTTAAGCCACTGAGTAATTTATTATGAAGCATAGATAACCAAACAGATTTTGGTATCTTGAAAGGGAGTTTCTCCATGATAAAACAAAAAATAGGAAAGTGACTTGAGAAAGGGAATACCAAGAAAGTGGGCAGAAGATGGAATGACTTTGAGGAGAGTGCTAGTGATATCTACAGAATCTTAAAGAGACAGATAGTAGAAACATAATGGTCTTTTCAGAAACTTGCAATAGGGATCTATAAGCTAACTTTCTGCAAATAGTAATATACACTTCAGAAAACCTGGATAAAGAGCCTGCAGAATGTTATAGCCTTCATGAAACAGTTCCAGCTTCCTGGTAACTTTGCAGAAATACCAGTGAATCTAACCATTCTTCTATGCACACAAAACTGTTGGTAATCCCTGGGAGAAAATAGTTTAAATCATATATCTGATAAGGAGTTAATATCCAAAATAAACAAAAAACTCATATAGCTCATCCCAAGTATTTCCTACCACAATGAATCCCATTCCGGAACAATATAGCAGAAACAAATCATTGCTTTGTCTACAAGAAGGTTTTCAACGAAATGGGGGAGGAAGGGATGATTTTACTCCTTAGGACACATTTGATCTTGTCTGAGACATTTTTGGTTGTCACACCTAAAAGCAAATTGGCATCAAGTGAGTGGAGAGCAGAGATGCTGCTAAATATTCTACAATACACATGACAGCCCCCTACAACAAAGAATTATCTGGCCCAAAATATCAATAATGCCAAAGTTGAGAATTCCTGGCCTAGAAAAATCTGTAGTTATCCATTTAGAATTATAGTTTACTCATTAAATACTTTTATTCCATGCCTTTGTAACATTTTATAGATATTTGCCAACAGAGACCAAGTATAATGACATTTCTACTCTCACTTGCCCTGAACAATGAAAACTTCAATTCTACTGTCCCCACTCTGAGGCCACTGAAGGAGCTATTAAATACTACCTACTTCTAAATAAAATTTCACACACAGTTAAATTCAGATTCAGAAATCTCTTCTGCACCGATTTGCATTTTCCCTAAGCAAACATAATGGCAAAGCCTTTGAAATGAGTATGTTAATTCTGGGCACTGTAATAGTACAGTATCACTGAGAACAATCTTAAGAAATTTTTTTATTGAAAAATATTATCAACATTTTTTACTTATTCTGAAAAAAAAGACTTTTATGGTATAAACTAATTTATACTTAAAAGACATGCCAATTGTCTAGGTCATCTTACGTGTTTATTGACAAATAAGAAATGTTATATTACACTACTTAATTATTCACTGAAGCACAGTAAATGGACATCAAAATGAGTTATTTTAGCTGTTTATTAAGGACATTAGAAGTTTATGTTTCTTAAGTGTAGGCAGAATTAGCATGATACAGTGCTAATTACACTATATGATTAGTGATAGCTATACAAATAACATTTTATTTGGTCTCTGTATATATAAAGTATTATAAAGTTTTATTTTCTAATGGCCAATTGTACATCTACTATGAGAAAAAAGACTGTATGACAAGCAGTGTGGTGAACTTTTGAGATGCAATTATGGTAAAAACATTTAGATTTAGTGAATTTAAAGTATAGCAAGATAAATTTAACACTCTGTCTTCCAAAGCAAGATATAACAATCTCTTGGGATGATAAAGTAGGTAAAAATCTGGAATAAAAAGGGATATTATTAATAAAAAAGGTTGTAAAGTTATGCTATATACATGCATAGACATTGAATTATTTCCTTTAGAAAATTTATACAAAGCTTTATATCATTACACAATTTGTAAGAGAGCAGAGATTATCTTTTCTTACTTCCTCATTTTATTAGTGATGACATAAATCTGATAGAAATTACTTGACTCAAGTTCTGAAATTCAGGCAGAGCCATAATTAACTAACTTATGTTTCCCAATACTCAGTTTATTAGTAACTTCACACTGGGATAAAACGTTTGGAAAACTTAATTCAAAGATTAAGTTTATTCAAAATACTGACAAATTTTGGAGGAGACTTCAGGTATCTTTCAAGGTAGTATGAAGACACTAAATGAAAACATTTTGTTCCCTGCATGATCTCAGCAGCAAGTCCTCAGTCTCAGAATTAGCTCTCTGGACTGTGAGGTTTTGAGTGGTAAGGTCTCCAGTAAGAACTCAATAACGATATTTAAAGAGACATCAGAGAACACTAAATTTTTATTCCAGCAAGACTGAAACCAAGATTATTATACTCAAAATGTTTTAATTAGAACCAGACTTTCCTTTACAGTAAAACTTGTAGCCCCACCTCACCCAAGAGAGAGATATACATTAAGAGTCCTGTACTTGTAAATTTCTTTAAGCCTAAACATGTGTCATCTGTAGCTTTTGTCCATATCCCTTAATTCAACAGAAACCAAAGAAAGAAGTCTAATAACAACATACCACACTATGAGATATAAAATGCAGAGTGCACTTGTACTTGCCTATGTAGGGCACTCCCAGGAACAACATCTCTGTTTCACTCTTACATTAGAAATGTAATGTAGTTTGTCCATTTTGTATAACCATCATCCATTGTAATGGGTAATTTTACATATCAACTTGACTGAGCTAAGTGATGCCCAGAGAGCTGGAAAACATTATTTTGGGGTGTATCCAGGAAAGTGTTTGTTGTAGAAATCAACATTTGAATTGGTAGGCTGAGTAAAGAAGATTCATTCTCACCAATATGGCAATTATCCAATCTGTTGAGAGCCTGAGTTGAACAAAAAGGCAGAGATAGGGTGAATTCACTTCTCCTCCTAAGCTGCGATGTCCATTTTCTCCTGCCGTTAGATACCACAATTGCTGGTACTCTGGCCTTCGGACTATAGAATTTAACACCAGTTAAGCCCTTTGGAATTGAACTAAATTATACTACCAATTTTCCTGGTTCTCCAGCTTAGAATGCATATTGTGGTTCTCCTCAGCTTCCATAACCATATGCACCAAATTCTATATCAAATATTTTCTTATATATCCATACACACACACACACACACACACACACAATTGGTTCTGTTCCCTGGAGAACTAATATACCCACAAAAGGACTTGATACAATTTAAAAGAAAATATATAGAAACTTGAGGATGGAATGTGTCATGTAAAATAATGAAACAAAATAAATAAACATGAACTCTTATCACTACAAAGCTTTTCTCAACAAGCATTAAAATAAAAGTTCTTATCTTCTTATACACTATAGTTTAAAAGGAGAAGACCTATATGAAAAAAAAAACAGATAATTTCGATATATGTATGTTAGAGTAGAACACATGCCCTTAACTCAAATAAATCTGAGTATTAGAAAACAGAAACACCCTTTTCTAAGGAGCTGGTAATCTATAACAAATCTTTTATTACAAAATAATCAAAATGTACTTCTCTAACATAACAATATCATAACTACATTAATGTAATTACTTTATTTTTTTAATTCATTTTTATTGATAGACTTTTTGGGGTGACATCTGTTAGCAAGGATTACATAGGTTTCAGGCTTACAGTTCTACACTGCATTGTCAACTTGTTGTATAATAATTTCACCACCTATTGTGACCTCTCTTTCCATCACCTTATATTTAGCTTCCCCTCCCTCCTCTCCCACCTCCTCCACTTTCTCCCCTTCCTATCCTCCTCACCCCCAAATAACATTAAACTATTGATTACGTCCATGGATTATTGGTTTGTTTGTTCATTTCTTTTTTCTTTGTTGCTTACACTTTTTATATTCCGCGTATAAGTGATGTCATGTAGTTCTTTTTTATTTTGTCTGGCTTATTTCACCAAGCATGATGATCTCCAGGTCCATCCATTTTGTTGCAAATAGATATATTTCATCTTTTCTTATAGCTGAGTAATATTCCGTTGTGTATTTGCACCACAGCTTCCTTATCCAGTCGTCTGTTGCAGGGCACTTTGTTGTTTCCATGTTTTGGCCACTGGGAACAGCGCTGCAATGAACACTGGGGTACATAAGTCTTTGCGGAAAAAGGTTTTCAAGTTCTTTGGGTAGATCCCCAGAAGGGGGATTGCTGGGTCAAATGGTAACTCCATTCCCAATTTTCTGAGGAAGCTTCACACTGTCTACCACAGTGGTTGTACCAGTTTGCACTCCCACCAGCAGTGTACCAGAGTTCCTTTTTCTCCACATCCTCTCCAGCACTTGTTATTCCTTGTCTTGTTGATAATAGCCATTCTAACAGGTGTGAGGTGATATCTCATTGTGGTTTTGATTTGCATTTCCCTAATAGCTAATGAAAATGAGCATTTTTTCATATGTCTGCTGGCCATTTGTATTTCTTCATGGGAGAAGTGTCTATTTAGTTCTTCTGCTCAATTTTTAATTGGGTTGTTTGTTTTTTTGTTGTTAAGTCTTATTAGTTCTTTATATATTTTAGATATTAGACCCTTATCTGATGCGTTATTGGCAAATATTTTCTCCCATTCAGTTGGCTGTCTCTTTGCCTTGTTGATGGTTTCTTTTGCTATGCAGAGGCTTTTTAGTTTGATATAATTCCATTCATTTATTTTTGCTTTTACTTCCCTTGCCTTTGAGGATAAGTTCATGAAGTCTTCCTTGAGCCCTAGGTCTATAAGTTTAGTACCGATGTTTTCTTCTATACAGTTATTGTTGCAGGTCTTACACAAAGGTCTTTAATCCATTTTGAGTTAATTTTTTGTATATGGAGAGAGTTCACAGCTCAGGTTCATTCCTTTCCATATGTTTTTCCAATTTTCCCAGCACCACCTACTAAAGAGACTATCTTTCCCCCATTGTATGTTTTTTGTTCCTTTATCAAAAATTATTTGTCCATAAATTTGTGGGTTTATTTCTGGGTTTTCAGTTCTGTTCCATTGGTCTATATTTCTGTTTTTCTGCCAGTACAAAGCTGTTTTGACTATTGATGTTTTGTAATACAAATTGAGGTCAGGCAATGTAATGCCACCAGCCTTATTCTTTTATGTAGTATTGCTTTGGCAATTTGAGGTCTTTTATGGTTCCATATAAATCTAGTAATTCTTTTATCTATTTCATGAAAGTATGATTGTGAGATTTTGATGGGTATGGCATTAAATCTGTATATTGCTTTTGGCAGAATGGCCATTTTAACAATGTTAAGTCTTCCTATCCATGAACAGGGGATATTTTTCCACCTCTTAAAGTCTGTTCCAATTTCTTTCAAAAGTGTCTTATAGTTTCCTGTGTATAAGTCTGTCACGTTCTTTGTTAAGTTAATTCCCAGGTATTTCATTCTTTTTGTTGTGATAGCAAAGGGATTTGACTCCCTCATTTCTTTTTCTGAGGATTCATTGTTTGTATATAGGAATGCTGTTGATATTTTATATTGATTTTGTATCCTGTGACTTTACTATACTCATTTATTGTTTCTAATAGTTTCTTGGTGGAATCTTTGGAGTTTTTTATATAAAGGATCATGTCATCCACAAATAGTGACAATTTGACCTCTTCTTTCCCAATTTGGATACCTTTGATTCCTTTCTCTTGCCTGATTGCTGTGGCTAGAATGTCTAGTACTATATTAAACAGCATTGGTGACAGGGTGCAACCTTATTTTGTTCCTGATTTTAGGGGAATAGACTTTAGCTTTTCCCCATGCAGTATGATGTTAGCCAAAGGTTTGTCATATATGGCCTTTATTATGTTGAGATACTTTCCTTCTATACCCATTTTATTTAGTGTTTTGATCATAAATGGATGTTGTATC
This sequence comes from Lyroderma lyra, assembly GCA_004026885.1. NCBI lineage: Eukaryota > Metazoa > Chordata > Mammalia > Chiroptera > Megadermatidae > Lyroderma > Lyroderma lyra. The sequence continues at coordinate 30,936 of PVJL010006458.1, read as the reverse complement.
TTGTCAAAGGCTTTTTCTGCATCAATTGAAATGACCATATGTTCTTTATCTTTGATTTTGTTTATATGGTGTATCACATTGATTGATTTTCATATGTTGTACCATCCTGGTGCTCCTGGGATGAATCTCACTTGATCATGATGATCTTTTTGATGCATTGTTGTATTGTATTTGCTAATATTTTGTTTAGGATTTTTACATCTGTGTTCATCAGAGATATGGGTCTATAGTTTTCTTTTTTTGTGTTGTCTTTGCCATGCTTTGGTATTAGGGTAATGTTGGCCTCATAGAATGAGTTAGGAAGTATTGCTTCCTCTTCAATTTTTTGGAAGAGTCTGAGGAGGATAGGCATTAATTCTTCTTTGAATGATTGGTAGAACTCATTGGTGAAACCCTCTGGTCCAGGGCTTTTGCCTTTAGGGAGATTATGGATAGTCATTTCCATCTCTTTGCTATTGATTGGTCCATTTAGATTATCCAGTTCTTCTTGGTTCAGTCTTGGTAGGCTATAAGTTTCTAGAAACTTGTCCATTTCTTCTAGGTTGTTAAATTTTGTGGCATAAAGTCCTTCATAATATTTTCTTATAATCCTTTGTATTTCTGTGGTATCAGTGGTAATTTCTCCCCTTTCATTTCTAATTTTGGATATTTGTTTTCTTTCCTTTCAACTTTGGATTAGTCTAGCCAGGGGTCTGTCAATTTTGTTGACTTTCTCAAAGAATCAGCTCTTTGTAATATCATTTTTTTTATTGTCCTTCTGTTTTTCTAATTGGTTTAGCTCTGTTTTAATTTTTATTATTGCTTTCCTTCTGCTGAGTTTGGGTTTTGTCTGCTCTTCTTTTTCTAGTTCTTTAAGATGGGATGCTAAGATGTTTGCTTGTGATTTTTCTTGTTTCTTAAGATAGGCCTGTAGTGATATAAATTTCATTCTTATTACTGCTTTCACTGTATCCCAATAATTCTGATACATTGTATTTTCATTGTCATTAGTTTCTATATATTTTTTATCTTATCTTTTATTTGTTCTTTTATCCAGTCCTTTTTTAATAAGCTGTTGTTTAATCTCCAGGTATATGTGGTTTTTCTTGTTTTCCTTTTACAGTTGATCTCCAATTTCAAAGCTTTGTGGTCTAAGAATACACTTGGTATATTTTCAATCTTCTTGAATTTGCTAAGGCTACTTTTGTGTACCAGCTTGTGGTCTATCCTTGAGAATGTTCCATGTGCACTAGAAAAGAAGGCATAATCTCTTTTTGCTGGATGAAGTATCCTGTAAATGTCAATTATGTCCAATTGCTGTAATGTGTCATTTAGAGCTGATATTTCCTTATTCGTTTTGTTTGGATTATCTGTCCATGGCTGTTAGTGGGATTTTTAAGTCTCCCACTATGATTGTGTGTTCATCAGTTTCTCCTTTCAAATCTGTTAGTAGTTTCTTCATATATTTTGGTGCATCCTGGTTGGGAGCATATATATTAACTAGTGTCAAGTCTTTTTGTTGTTGTGTTGTGCCTTTTGTCATTATGTAATGTCCATTCTTGTCTTTTACTATCTTTTTTAACCTGAAGTTTATTTCGTTAGATATCAGTATGGCAACTCTTGCTTTTCTCTGGTTACCATTTGCTTGGAGTATTGTTTCCCATCCTTTCACTCTGAGTCTGTGTTTGTCCTTATGGCTGAGGTGTGTTTCTTGGAGACAGCATGTGGATGCATTCTGTTTTTTAATCCAGTCCGCTACTCTATGTGTTTTTATTGGTGAGTTCAGTCCATTAACATTTAGAGTGATGATCGATATTTGAGGATTTCCTATGGCCATTACTTACTTCGTTGTTTGTTTTTGTTTTATTTTTGTTTCTTTCTTGTTGTCCCAACTCTATTCCATTTTTCCTGATGTTTTGTTTCAGGTCAAAGAACCTCCTGCAGTATTTCTTGGAGTGCTGGCCTCATGCTGGCAAATTCCCTCAGCTTCTGTGTGTCTGAGAAGGCCTTCATTCCACCTACCTATCTGAAAGATAATATTGCTGGATAATTTATTCTTGGCTGTAAGTTCCTCTCTTTTAAATTTCTGAATATTGAATTCCACTTCCTCCTGGCTTGTAGAGTTTCTGCTGAGAAATCTGATGCCAGCCTGATGGGTTTTCCTCTAAATGTTATTGTTCTTTTTTTCCCTGGCTGCCTTGAGAATTGTCTCTTCATCTTTAGTTTTGAACATCTTTAGTACCATGTGTCTTGGAGAAGATCTGTTAGGGTCCACATATCTAGGGCACCTGTTTTCTTCTTGAACTTGGGGTTCCAGATCTTTCCATAGGTTTGGAAAGTTCTCATCTACTATTTGCTTGAGTATGCTCTCTGTACACTGCTCTGTCTCTTCTATTCCTATTATCCTGATGTTGTTTTGTCTGATGGAGTCAGATAATTCTTGCAGAGTTCCTTTAATCCTTTTGGTTCTGTATTCCTTTTCTTTCTCTTCCTGAGATGTTTGCATGTTCTGATCCTCGATAACACTAATTCTTTCCTCCATCTGGTTGGGCCTGTTTCCTATAGCTGTTATTTTGTTTCTCACTTCTTTTATTGTATTATTTATTTCTTGCATTTCTATCTCGATCTTCTTAAGTTCTGAATTTCTTTGTTAAATTGTTCTTTTTGGTCACAGAATTCCTTTTTAATGCTGTTCATCTCCTTTTTTATGTTGTTCATCTCAGCCATGGTGCTCTGCCAGTATGTTTTCATTTCTCTCAGAACCTTTAGAATGGCTATTTTAAATTCTCTGTCACTTAGTTCAGCTATTTCCAGGTTTAGGAAGCTATCTTCTAGATAAATTTCATGTTCTTTCTGAGGAGTTTTAGTTTTTAAGGAATTCATCCTCTCTGCTGGGTTCTTCCTCTTTGACATGAGGGCTTTATGTTCAGTGTCCAGATTATTACTTTTGTGGTGTCTTTCTGTAGGGCGGACACTAGAAGACACTGGGGTTCAAGTTTTGGAGAGAGGGGGGTTGTTTATTTCTTGTTTCTGATCTCCTACTGCGTTTGGAGGTTATGCACATATATCCCGGAGAGAGGCCAAAAGGCTCTCCAAGGGCAGCTCTGCCTTGTGCCTTTTGCTAAGGAAGCTGGGCGGAGGCTTGTTTCTGCTGGGTAGGGCGAATGCTGTCAAATCTGCCTTTCTTCCCAGCCCTGAATCAGCATCTGGCTGTCTACAGGCTCACACTGCTTTCAGAACTCTGGGGTGCATGAGGAGGTGCATGCTCCATAAGTCCAAAGCTGTGGGCCAGACCGAGCTAGCCGGGTCGTCTCTGCAGCTGGCTGGGAACAGGAACTGTAGCCCTGTGTAGGTCCCCAGGGGGCCTAGAGCTGAGGTGTCATCTCTGCAGTTCAGAGTCCTCACTCAGCCCTTTTACCACTCAAAAGTTCCAGAGGCTGGCTCCCAAACGCCATCCCCAGCATGCAGCTCCAAAGTCCAGCTCCCCCGCTGTCTCTCCCTTCCCATGCACTGCACCGTTCTGGATAGTCAGCAGCATTCGTGTCCTGTTGCAGTCCCTCTCTGCTCCGTTCTCTCTCTCCTGCTCCCCCATTTCGCTCCAACCTTCAGGTGTTTACTTGCGATTTGTGGATTTCTTAACTGCTGTTTTTCCACTCAGGTTGCTCTTTCTTGGCTCCCAGCAGCCATTCAATTGTGTTTTCTGGAAGATGCTTTAGGGACCTCCTCTCCAATCACCATCTTGCCCTCTCTTCTCCAACATAACTACTTTAAAAGGGGCATTGCTTCTTATATAAGTTACTCTATAGAGTAAATTTAAATATTATAAAATTCACCATTCATACAAAGAGACAGCCATTTAAAAATAAATAAATGCTTCCTCAGATTGTTACAAATCTTTACTTAATTTTTAGAGAGTGTTCTAAAATAGTTTATTTTGGAAATTAATGCCATTATTCTCATTGCTTATATGGGCACATTGTTTTCATGGACACATGGATTTTTGGAGGTTATTACTCCAACATTTCAGAAATGCTTATTTCATCACCTTTGAAGACACTACTTTTTTCTAGTGATAAGTTTTTTCAAATGTAATTAAAGATCTAAGCAATTCTTGAATACTCCAATACAGCTGAAGTAGAAGAAACACAAGTATACCAAGGCAAGTGCCCTCTGCTATCTTTCTATCCATTTTACATCTTCTTTCTCCCACAACTGTGGGAAACAACCATCTCTTACCAAAAAATTCTGATCTACTTGTCCTTCACTCTATCTATTAGTAGCAAGTTTACTGTGCCTATTAATTCTACTTCTGTTTCCTTTGACACTACTCAGTTTGGATTTTTCAATGCAATTAAAAAGGTAAATTCTATAAAATATTTTAGCTTTGAGTAAAATAGACCACTTAGAGCTTGAGCATAGGCAAAGCATACCTCTACATGACCTAGGGAAAAAATGTCCATTAATGATTAGGTGTTGGTTTGCTTTATGTTGCCTCCTTTTTTGAAATGTCTTCTTTTGAGAAAAGTGATGACTTAGACAAAAAGGCTTATTAATTCATGGATAGGTGAAGGAATTTCTCAAGGAAGACTGTCTAAACCACAGACCTCACATACATAATAGCACCCTGATAGCTATCACCATTTCCAGATTTCACTGTTTGTCATTGCTCTTAATACCATGAAATATTGTTTGCTTGTCTTTCTCCACTAGAATGAAACATCCCTAGGCAGAGGGACTTTTTTTCCTCATTGTTTTATTTACAGTGACCAGTGTCTAAGAGAGTGCACATAGTTGACCCTTTGATGCATATTATGGAATGAAAGTTTTAAAATATTATATATTTATCAAACACAATTAAACGACGTATATTCTTGCACGTGAGTGCACTGCAAATGATCAAGACCAAGGAGGTTTGCAGTGGATTCAAGCAGATGGAATAAGAGTCCAGGAGTCTCAGGCAGTGAAAGGTTAACTTTTTATTCAAGGATTACAGCAAGCAAACAGAGAAGAGTTTATAGCACTCTAATAGCAATTGCAATTATAACAGCTACAGAAAGAAACAGCACAAGAAGAGCAGAGAGCTAACAGAGCTCCTTCTAGAGTCCCAGCCTCTTATCTAGGTAGGGGAACAAAGGAAGCAGGCTGCCACACATATGCAGGAGAACAAAGGTGGCAAGTTGACATCTGTGAGTTTGGAAGAAGTGCTGTGGCAGCTTTCAGGGCTGAGTTATCTTCCAACATAGAAGTACTGTGTCAGCATTTTCCACCGGAAGCTAGGCCAGAGAGCCTGAGCAATTGTGTTTTCCCCACATTGAGTCTTATATTTAGCTTGGGCAGAAGTTTACCAAATATATAGGAAAAAAGAAAAATGCATTTCATTGAAAAGATTTAACAGAAAAAATTTTTCCTCATAAGATCTTGACAGTTTATAAAATGTACAAATTGTTGAATTTATCTGAAGTTCACAAATGCAATTTAACAAAACTATTTATATAAACATCTGTATTTTTATATCTGTATAATGTCTGTGCTTCCAGGTATAACTGTTTTGGTTTTCTTTTTAAAACTTTGAGTAGTGTATGTTATATGTTACCTATAAAATATAAATCTATTTAGAGATATTTGTTTCTTACCTTTGTAAATCTAAGGGCAGGTGAATTCAAGAGTTAAGTTACTGTAGAATGCAGAAGAGGCCTTACTCCAGAGGAAGGGAAGGTACTACCAAAACAGGCCAGAGACAAAAACATGTTGTGCATGTTGTGTATACATGATTGTGGTAATCAACCTCCAAAATGGTCCCTAATAAACCTTACACCTTGTATAGTCTCTTGCATGTTGATCTGGGCTCTTCTCTGAGGCCAAGAGAACACAGCAGAAGTGAAGGTTTGTGACTTCCCTGCCAATGCCATAAAAGTCATTGGAACTTCTACACCAATGTCTCAGATTGTTTACTCTGAAAAAGTCAGCTGCCATGCCATGATAACACTCCAGTGGCTCTATGGAGCCCTATGTGAAGAGAAACTGAGAGCTCCCTTCAACAGTCTGCACCCACCTTGAAATGAACTACTTTGAAACTGAATCCTTCAGAGCCAGTCAAGGCTTCAGATGAGTGCCACCCCTAGCAACATCTGACTGCAATTTTATAAGATGCCTGAACCAAAACTTGCCCAACCAGATATTTCCAATTCCTGATTCACAGAAATGGTTAGAGATAATAAATGACTGTTGTTTAAGCCACTAGGATTTGGGGTAATTAAGTTATGTAGCAAGAGATAACTAATAAAGTGGCTAATAGCCACTAAAAAGTAACATAAATTTGACAGGTTTATGAACAAGTAAAATCAGCAAGAATTAGGGCATAGATCTAATTACTGTATTTTGCCATGTACAATGAGCACTTTTTTGCCCAAATTTATGAGAGAAAAAAGAATATGCATTATATATGGATAATACTAATTCCACATTTGTATAAATGGTTTTAATTCTTTTATTTATGTTTATGAGTTAAAAGCATAACTCTAGAAATCAATAACATTCATATACAAAATAATACCCTGGAATATGATAATCAAGGTTGTTTTATAAGAATTACTTTATACATAATATTTCTTGCATCTTGTATCTGTTCTCATGCTTTGTAATCATTTGCTACATAAAATTTTGTGTATAATAATATGTTAAAAATAAATGCTAAAATTCCTTTTTAATTAAAAAAAGTACTATATATAAACAAATAAGAATTTAAATTTAAAAATTAAGATGAAATGGTTTTTTCCCTAAAAGTTTGGGCCAAAAACATGGGTACCCATTATACATAGGAGTGCATTACACACAGAAAAATATGGTAAGCAACAAGTGTTTATTAGTTACCTTGAAAATAATGAAGCAGTCTTATGTAATAATTAAGGATGTAGGCTTTGAAACTATACCCCCAGGTTGGTATATTATTTTACTGCATGAGCTTCAGCAAATTACTTATTGCTTTGGGAGGTAATACCATTTTTTACTTTTTTTTTTATAAAATGGAAATGATAAAACAATAAAAAGGTTACTTGTGAAGATTATACAACACAATCAAATAAAACACTTAGAACTTTGAGTGGCAAACATAATGTTAGTATAATATGTAATATATAATATTTCTTAAGAGGTTTATATTTTAGATAAGAAAATGAGATTGGTAGTAAGAAAATAAAAAATTTGATAGGAATAATTTGCCTTATAGAAAAGTAATATATTTTATTATGAAGAATGAAGTTAGTATTTATAAAATGACCTCTAAGTACTAGTAATGGGAGAATGCCTCCACATAAACATGTCCTTGATAAAATGATTATGTATATACATTTGGTGGTTCTGATATAATGTGCATAAGACATTCCAAGTGTATATTAGAGTTTTCAACCTTTTCTTAACTACCAATTTATCAGCCAGAATTTCTCATTGTTTTCCCTGCATAATTTCAGCACTCTCCTTAACTTCCACCAGTTGTACCAGTTGTACTCCATTGCAGTGCTGTTCACAGTGGCCAAAACATGAAAACAACCAAAGTGCCCTTCAACAGATGACTGGATAAAAAAGCTGTGGTACATGTACACAATGGAATATTACTCAGCTATAACAAAAGAGGAAATACTGCCATTTACAGCAAAATGGATGGACATAGAGATCATCATGCTAAACAAAATAAGCCAGACAGGAAAAACCAAAAACTGTATGACTTCACTCATATGCAGAATATAAAACTGAAAGCAACAACAACAGAAAACAGACAAAAAACCCATGGAACAAACAATAGTTTAATGTTTATTTGGGGACAAGAGGGGAGAGGATGAAAGAAAGGGGTTGGGAGAGGAGGGAGGGGGAGCTAAATATATGGTGATGGAAAGAGAACTCACACTGGGTGATGAGCTTATTATACAACAAGTTGACAATGCACTGTAGAATTGTACATCTAGAACCTATGTAATTTTTGCTAAACAATGCCACCCCAATAAGTCTAACAATAAAAAAAAAACTAAAATACCATTCAAAAAGAAAAATAAGAAGAAGAAAAGAAAAGAAATGGCCAAGGTTGAATATTGTACTCAAAAATATGTGTCTACTCCGAACCTCAGAATGTAACCTTATCTGGAAATAAGGTCTTGGCAGATGTAATTACTTAAGGTAAGAGGAGTTCATACTGGATTAAGGTAGGCCCTAAATTTAATGGCTGTTGACCTCATAAGAAGAGGAGAGGACACACCCAGAGGGCCACAGAAAGCCATGTAGATAGAAGCAAAGATTGGAGAGATTCAGATACAAGCCAAGGAATACCAAAGATTGCTGGGAGCTGCCAGATGCCAGGAAGAAGCAGGAAAGGGTTTTTTCTCTAGAGCTTTCACAGGGAACATGACAATGCCAACACCATGCTTTCAGACTTCTAGAATCCAAAACTGAAAGAATAAATTTCTATTACTTTAAGCACCAAATTAAATGATAATTTGTTAAGCAGTACCAGGAAACTTTACAACAACATTATAAAAATTGTGTTAAAGAGGATCATTAAAATTCAGTAGTGCACTTCTTTCCCTAAATGTGGGTTTTAGAACATTTTCTAGGAAAAACATGCATGTCAGATTTTTTAAAGCTATTTTAGGATCTCCAAATCAACTGTTTATTTTGGGCTCTAAGTCAGAACTAAGAGAATGGAATTGTTAAATTGTCAGGAGAACAAGGGAAACCTGGAAACCAAGGATTCTGTCTTAACTGGTAATACTATAACTAATCCCTGAGTTCTCTTAAATTCTACAGGAAAATAAATGTGTAAATCACCTAAGAATGTCATTAAATTGAATAAAATACAAGTGATAATCCAAGGTCAGAAGTACAACAGAAAGAATAGATTGGGGCCAGTTGGAGTTTCCAAACACCACACATGAGTCAGAAGTCCATGGAACATTTTCTTCATTGGTGAATCATATTTATCAGTGACAGCAAGTTAGATTACAGAAGTTAGTCTTGTGCTGTTGGTAACTGGAAAAGACACTTCACAGTTGATGTAATTGGAACATGCTCTGTTCTGTATCCTATTCTTTGTAACTCACTGCTTATTATTAGAAATTTATAAATGGAGTTGCAGAGTAGCAAGAAAGTCATTCCTATAGAATTCAGATGTAATTTGACTTCCTATAAAGATAACTAATATTTCATGCTTCCTGAAATTCTTCAGTTGGCTTCTGATGATTCACAGAATCACAGTGTAGCATGAGAACAAAAGACTGTTGAGTTTATTTTCCCAGACTTTGAAAAAAGAAAATCTGAGGAATATTCTATTGTTGAAATGATATAACCTATGCTAAATGCCAGGAATACCATGTTAAGTACTCACTAAAAATTAGTTCCTTTCATAGTTATCCAAAAACCTCTTCATTCTTATTTTTATTTTATTTTATTTTTTAGTGTAACAATAAAAGAAAGATTACCTTGGCAATTGCAGAGTTTCACAACTACATATTAAAATAAATTTCCACATTCTTGTCTACTTCCCTTTGAATTATGTTTATTAGTACTAGTTGTAACAACTAAGATACAGCACTTCATATATTTTAAGGCAATTTGATATTCCTTTGCTTTGCCTGTTTGCAGAATATAAAGCCTCACCCCTTTAGAATGTCTTCAGGTGCTTATTATTTTATTATTTTTCTCATTCTACACTAGAGCCAGTTTAAATTTTTCACATTTTTGTGAGGGCTCAAAAACAAAAAAATAATCTTATGTTGATGGTGGCAGTGGTACGTATATCACAGAGAAATGAGTTGTCCAAAGGAGCTCCCAGTGGCCAAAGCTGGAACAGTTTGAATAATAAAACAAATACAATAGTATTAGATTATGCTCCAAAGTATAAAATAAGTGCCTCTGAGTTCATACTGATATGAATAAAGGATTGAATAAATTCATTGGGAAAAAGAGATAAATCTTTCATGCAGTAGAATATCAAATAATTTGTGTAGATACTGTGACCTCAAGGAGGTGATGCATAAACTCCATTCTTGAAGTTTAGCTGCACATAGTGACTTTTTTATTTTCAAATAATACAGTATGGAAAGAGGGAGAGTAGTCCCTCAGTGTAGAAACCTGACAAACACTATTTAGCCAGGTGATCAAGGTTAACATTAACCATGATATGTTGATGGTATATACTCTTGGTATTCTGGGATGAGAATGCCATTTTACTTCTGTGGTATTCCTCCCCAAAACCCATAAACCCAGTCTAAGCATGAAAAAAAAAATAAAATCAACTTAACTCAAATGAAAGAATATTCTACAAAATACCTAATCAGTACTTTTCAAAACTATGAAGGTCAACAAAAGCAAAAAACGTCTGAGAAACTTTCAAAGTCTAGAGAAGCCTAAAGAAACATGACAACTAAATATAATGTGGTATCTTATATATAATCCTGGGTCAGAAAATATTAATGTAAGAAAATAATAGAGGAAACTGGATGTGGGGTATATGAGAATTCTCTATATTATTTTAATAATTCTTTTATAAAGAAAAAGTACTCTAATTTTATTTAAATACATATAGTTATTTTCTATTCTTTATTTTCTAGCTATAGCTGGGTAGCTTTCTCAGGAAGAGTTTAAGTAGCCTACAAAAATACCTGCCCCAAAAATTGGCAGATGTACTTGGAACTTAGAGTAGTAGAGAAGCAAGTTCTAGAACTTATGTTCTTAACCACAATCTCATACTATCACATAATGTGACAATAAACACAGAAAATATAAAACAATTCACACATACATTTTTAGTATTGATAAATTATTTTACAAAAGTTATTGATTATAAGGTTAACATATAATAATATTTTTATTTCTATGAATTCCCAAAAAAGAAATTGCTACTTACAGTAGCATCAAAATTGTAAAATATAGCAAGGTAATAGTAGATGTGTAAGACTTCTACATAGAGAGCAATAAAACAGACATGAAAATTACAACTAAACTACAAAACAACCATCATTGAAAACTATCTGAAGTCTAGTTCAGCGATTCCCTACATTTTTCCACTGGTGTACCATTTTTAAATTCATTTCTATAATTTGTACATTTGTTTTTAAGACAGCTGTTTTTAAATTCTTACACATTTCTTCAGTGTCTATTTTAAAGTAAAATAGTGCAAATGAGGTAATAATTTGGGAAAGAAAAATTACTAAACTAAAAGTAAAAATCACATATTTAATTTTATAATATTTGTATCACAGTTAAATATTGATAATGATGATCAAGTATTTAACAAACTTTTAATTTATTATTAATAATATTTATTTGTGCTATCTGAAAAGTTCATAATAATTGTTATGGAGATCAGCTGATTGAAACATTGTTAGTGAAACCATTGAGCTTGAGTTATAATCCGCATCAAGTTTGGGTTTTTTTTAACCACTCCTGTTTTCAACAACTGATCCATAACTGACATGCTTAAAAATCACTGACAATAATAATTGAAACTGTTAAACATTAAATTAAAATACTACTTGAAAAAAATCAAGATTAAAAACAACACACTTATTTTTACTCATTCAATAACTAAACAGATCAATCAGTCTGGCTATGGACGTATTTATACATTTGGGGAAGTTTTAGAAATGTGCAAATAGATTGTTCTGAAACTTTTTGTAATGATTGGTAGAAGAGCGGTTCAGGGGAAAAGGTTCATAGCTACACCCATACCAATTATCATTCACTAAAGTGATCTAATTTTGAAGTGTCTCCATTTATGGTGTTTCAAACTTAACATTTATTGTCCATAACTAATGTTTTGCTTTTCTTTTTTTACGTTACTTGTTTTTTCTCCATTACTGAGTATGTTTTGCATACCCCTGAACAGCCTAGCATGTAGCCCTGGGGGATATATGTACTGTTTCTTGAGAACTGATGGTCTAGCTGAACAAAAGTCTTATAACTAAGGATATATGAGAGCTATTCAGAAAGTATCCAGTCATATAATATGAAAAATGGAGGCATTTATGGTTGTAGATTTTCCAGACAGCCCTCATGCAAAAGAAGCTACATGAAGCCTAGTAAGAGGGGCAGAGACAAGGAATGGGCTGTTTCCACAGCCATGTGTGGCAGTTAAAAACTGTGAGGGATTTCTTGGCTGCATAGGGTCCTCTGAGAAATGAGGCATCCCAGCCCCAAACTTGGCTCCCCAGCTCAGGGTTCCACTGTTGGAGTAAGGAGTCCCCATAATTCCTAGCTGTGCAAACCAACAGGGATTGTGGCTGAGTCTTATGGAGGGCAGATGGAGTCCTAGATGTTTCTCTTAAAGAAACTTCACCTGAACTTACTGATGAACTCACTTGCTCTGAGCTCCAGTGCGAGAGTAGCAGCTTGAAAAGCGCCAGGGACATATGGGGAGGAAGGGAATTGTCTGACTTCAGAGTAAGGGCTGCTGAAAGGATGGCTTTCTCCCAGACAAAATGCTGGCAGACATCATTTTTACTTTGTTGAGCTCTCCCCTTTCCCAATATTCAGAATTAGGCACTGTATCTGAGTCTTAAATGAACACTGTTCATTCTGCCCTAGTAATTCCCTGAAACACAGCCACACTCAACTTGGGGGTGCACCAAACCAATTTCAGTGGCTTTTCCTGACAAATGGTCTGTCTTGGCTCATGGTGCAGACTTTATTAAAATCTCTCAAAGGTTCACAAAACCCAAACAAGTAGTATTTGGCCTCAGTGTGCTCCAAACCTCTAGATAACCAGCCCCAAACCTGACATAATGACAGCAGGCCATGATTCACAGCTTAATTTCTCCCAGGCACCTCAAAGCCCAGCACAAATGGACGACATATGTGGATCACTCTGTTATGCAAACCAAATGGTTCTGGGTAAGACACAGACAGCAGTTGACCTTGTCCTACAATAGAGCCCATCCCAAAAAATTCCCAAAACAACACACCCAGTGGTCAGCTTCAGACCACACCAGAGCATCACCCAACCATCTTCACAAATGATATACACTAATGGCAGACTCAGCAGGCACAAGAGCCTTGCTAAAAAAAAGTGCTGCTGTGTAGGTTCAGTCCCAGCATAACAGTTCCTGCTTTGTTGTTATGGCTAGTCCTCACAACCAATCAGCCAGAGGGCCAATCCCTCCCGATGATGTGCCAACAGTAATCAAGGCCTAACTACAATAGGAGGGCATACACAACCCACTAAAGAAACACACCTGAAACACCTGGCTCAGGTAACCAGAAAGACGATACCACTGAGCCCCATAGAAAAACTACTACAAAAGGTCACTCTACTAAGACCAGATGACATAGCAGCAAAAAACAGAAACAGAAACAGGAAGACAGCCAAAGTGAGGAAACAAAGAATCATGTCCCAAATGAAGAAACACAACAAAGCTCCATAAAAAAGAACTAACAAAATGGAGACAAGCAATCTACCAGATGCGGAGTACAAAACACTGTTTACGAGAATACTCAGTAATCTCAGGGAGAATGTCAATGAAGAGATAGGAAGCATAAAAAAAGTCAGTCAGAAATAAAGAACACAATAACTAAAATAAAGTATACACTAGAGGGCATCAACAGTAGATTAGATGAAGCATAGTATTGAATCAGCAATTTAGATGATAATGAACAGACAACACCCAATCAAAATAGCAAAAAGTAAAAAAATGAAAAATAGAAACAAATGAGGATAGTTTAAGGAGCCTCTGTTTCAACATCAAATGTACCAACACTAATGTCATAGAAGTACTAGAAGGCAAAAAGAAAGAGCAAAGAAGGTGAAAAGAAAGAGCAAAGGGTTGAAAATCTATGTGGAGAAATAATGACAGAAAACTCTCCTTACCTGATGAGCCCAGGAATTAACAGAGAATCCTAAACAAGATGAACCCAATAAAGCCCATGTGGACCAAGACACATAGTAATTAAAATACCAAACATTAAAGAAAAAGACAGAATTTTAAAAAGAGCAAGAGAAAAAGTCAGTAACCTACAAGGGAACTCACATAATACTATCAGCTGATTTCTCATTAGAATTTTTGGAGGCCAGTAGGGAGTTGCATGAAAGATTCAAAGTGATGAAAAGCAGGACCTACAGTTAAGATTACTCTACCCAAAGCTATTATTTAGAATTGAAGGACAGATAAAGAGTTTCTCAGAAAAGTAAAATATTAAAGAGTAAATCACCATCAAACCTATATTAAAAGAAATATTAAAGATAATTTTATAAGGAGAAAAAGATAAAAAATATGAATAACAAAATGGTAATAACTACATATCTGTGAACAGTTACTTTAAAACTAAATAAATGTTCCAACCAAACGACATAGGGTGGCTGAATGGATAAAAATACAAGACCCTTACATGTGATGCCTACAAGAGACTCACTTCAGATCAAAAGACACACACAGACTGAAAGTAAAGGGATGGAAAATAATATTTCATGAAAATGGAAATAAAACAATCAAAGGAAAAAGTTAAGACAACAATACTTATACCAGACAAAATAGACTTTAAAACGAAGGCTATAATAAGAGACAAAGAAGAACCCAGTAATCCCACTTCTGAGTACTCATCTGAAGAAACCCCAAACAATAATTCAAAGGGACATGTGCATTCATATGTTCATTGCATCATTATTTACAAGATATAGAGGCAACCGGGGTGTACATCAATGGATGAATGAATAAAGAAGTGGTACAGAAATAAAATGAAATATTACTCAGTCATAACAAGGAATGAAATCATACTATCTACAACATGAATGAACCTAGAGGGTTTTATGTTGAGTGGAGTAAGTCAGACAAGAACAAATGCTATATGCTTTCACTTATATGTGGAATCTAAATAATGAAATAAACAAAAACACAGAAACAAACATAGATACAGAGAACATTTTGATGGTTGCAAGAAGGGAAGGGGTTTCAAGTATAGGTGAAAAAGGGGAAGGGATCAAGAAGTACAAATTGGTAGTTATAAAATAGTCATGGAGATGTAAAGTATAGTGTAAGAAATATAGTCAATAATATTGTAGTAACTATTTATGGTGCCAGATGGGTACTAGATTTATTAGGATGATCACTTTATAAGTTATATAAATGTATAATTGCTATGTTGTACAACTGAAACTAATATAATATTGTATGTCAAATATAGTTGAATTTATTAATAATTAAAATTACAAAACAATAAAGCGCTGAGAAATTAAATATTAAACAAGATCTGAATTAAATGTAGAAATATAATATGTTTACTCATGGGAAGACATGATATTATAGAGATATGAATTTTTCTTAACTGTTAAAGAATCAATACAATTAGAATAGAGTGGGTGTGTTTGTGTGTAACTAACTGTATTAATTATCTAAAAATTTTAATTGAATGCAATGGACTTAGAATAGTCAAAATACTATTAAGGATAGAATAATAAGAAAGAAGATTTGCTTTAATACTTGATATAAAGATAAACTGACCAACATATCATTCTAATCAAGACAGAAAACAATGATACTATCCCATTTCAAATGGTATGTGTGATCAGACTAGTCTCACTGGACTAAATTCAATGTGTCAGTAGGCTAACAATATGTACCATTTGAAAGAGGACATTACTATTGTTTTCTGTCCCATTTAAAGCAGTATGCCTGGTCAGCCCATATATAGATTTATTTTAAAGCAACATTAATTAAGGCAGTGTGATATTAATGCCAGAATACAGAAAGAAACAACTGGAATTGATTTTAAAAGAGACCAGAGGGAGATCTATGCATATATCAACACTTAATTTACAATAAAGGTAGAACAATGTGGAAAACAGACTTTTTAATAAATAGCCATTTAACAATTTGATAAAATGTAGGGAAAAAACAAAATGTATCTACACCCACACCACATATAAATACCAAAACTTAATTTAGTGTAAGCATAAATGTAAAAGACAAAACTACATATTTTCAATATGTAATATAAAAGAATTTCTTCATGACCTGGAGGTAGAAAAAAATTTTCAAACAGGACACAAAAAGCACTAAACATGAATAAAATGATTTAAGGTTTGAACTACATAAAAATTAAGAATTTATATTCTTCAAAAGATATCAAGAAGAGAGTAAAAGGCAATCCAATGTACAGAAAATATATATACATATATGAATGTATATTTTAAAAATCAAAAAGAAGACGTTAGCCAATTCAAAGGGAGAATAGCCAAGAGTGAAACAGGTACTTTATGTAAAAAAGACATCTTAGTGACCAATTAATATATAAAAATATTTTCAAGTTAGAAAAAATCAGAAGGACGCAAATTAAAATCACAAAGAGATAACACTAGAAACCCCATACTGACTAAAATTAAGACTTACAACCAAGTGTTAACACAGATGTAGAATTATTCCTATAATTAGTAGTTCCTACTACCAATATTGCTGGTGAGATTAAAGCTTAGGCAACCACTTTGGAATTTCAGATTGAAATGAGCTGTTAAAATTGAACATATCCACATATTATAATAGGAATTTCACTGCTGGGTAAATGTCCAAGAAAAATATGTGCACATGTGCAGCACCAGACATCTATAATTATGCATATTATTTATAAATATCTCAAACTGGAAAAAGCCCAAATACACATTAATACTTAAATGAAGAACAAATTGTGCAACACTCAAACAATACAATACCACATATCAGTGAAAATGAGCCAACCATATCTGCATCAACAACAGGGGTGAGTCTCACAAACAGAAGACTGAGCAAAAGAAACAAGAAAAGATAAAAATAGTATAGTATAGTTTGATTTATATTAAGTTCTACAACAGGGAAATCCATAGCATGATGATGAAAAATCTGTGCTTCAATGAAAAAAAAAAAAAAACCTACGAAGAGAAGAAAGCACATACTATGAAAGTGAAAGACTGCTTACTTTGGGGACATGAATGGTGATCCAGAGTTTAGTAATTGGTAGTAGATGATGTCCTGGTTGTTCATTTTGCATTTTATAATAATTCAGTGAGTTGTACATTTTTGTTTTGTATACCCCTTAACAAAATATATTTTAAGTATAAAATTCCAGATTATTTTATTTTGCATTTAAGTATATTTTATTTCATATATTTCAATTTATTCTAAGGCACACTGCAAAGTTAACATTTTTATTCCTGTCACTAGACACAACATGGGACCTTTAGAATTCCATCCCCAGGTATACCCAATTTGCAAAATATTTAATAAAAATGAAAGTGAAATGAAATTTTATACTAGGACAAAAAAATACTGGGGCTGCCAAAAGAATGCATACACACTTTAAGAAAAGTTATCTGTGTATCACTTTTCAAAGTTGAATTGAATTACAGTAGCAATGTGTAGTATGATGTTAGCTCATATCATTAATAAAATGAATGCTACATCACCATGTGACACAGGCAGGACAGTAAAAAAAATGGCAGGAAAACATTTGTCATTTGAGAAGCACAAAACCATTTGCCAGGTCAATGGACAGGATGAAGAGGTGTGGTTGACTTCATCCATATTCTCCAGCCTTAACACCTCTTGACTTCTACCTATGGTGGACCTTAAAGGATATGATGTGGTGTACCACAGAAACCCAACTACACTGTTGGTATTTGAGAAAGATATTGAAACAGTATGCACAGCAATACAAGTGAACACTTTGGTCAATGTTGCTCGAGCAGTAGTTCACCATAATTAGAAGTGTCTGGACACTAATGGTACTACTTTGAGCACCTCTAGTAATTGTAGAAGTAAATCATGACTTGTATTCATGTTTGGTTATTGGTATATACTAAGTATGACAATTTTAATATTTTTTTCCTTTCTTAAAATGCATATACATTTTTTGGCTCCCTCTGTATTTATCAAGGATGAATAGAACTTTAATTACAAATTGCACATGGTTTCCAATAAAGTCTCCTTCCAGAAGGCAAGGCTATAATCACTCTCAGTAGTATACAATGTCCCCATTGTGCTATTAGACAAGATGGTAATTAACACAGTCACAACTATAACTGTCAAGAATGAAAGCAATGCTGTGTGTTTCTGACCAGCTGCTATCAGCATGCAATAGAAGAATTGAAAATGTTGCCAGGAAATCAACCTCTTTTACCAAAACTGAGAAGACTCTAAGCAGTAGTTCACTAGTTTCATAAGAACAAATCCAAATATAACTAATTATTACCTAGAAAATTAATATGGAAGACTTTATTTCATATTTCTCCTAAAGCTTATGTGCAGCTGTTCTATAAGCCTGCCAAGAAAGTAGTGTAAGGTGTTTCAGGAAGCAGAAAAGTGGTGAATGGCATCATTCTGAGTGCACAAAGGAATATATCAACTGTAGAAACAAGTTATAATCAGAACCATTCTTTTATTTGTAGAATTATTTTGTATTACATAAAGCTTCCCATTTTAGAACTAAAAAATGAAATTGACTGCAACACAAGTAGGCAGTAGTGAGTCATTTATACAGGAGAATAATATCAGATGTCAACATTCTCTAGCAGAATTTTGAGGGAAAAAGCCAAGAAATTATGGACTGAATTATGTCTCCTAGTATCTGAGTATAGGGTGTGCAGAGCCCAAAATAATTTTCTTTTGCAGAACCCCTTTTAATTAAAAGCATGGCTAAAAATTTATTACAAAAATCTACAAAACCATGAAAGGTCTTGAAAGCAGGACAGGACACAAAGAATTTTAACTACAATGTAGGCCTGAAAAAGTCTTGTCCAGAGCTCAGTAAGGTGATGACCAGAGAGGAGGTCCCAAAAACCTCTTCCGGAAAATACATTTAAACAGCTGGCCAGGATCCAACATGGGAAATCATGAGTGGTGCAGTGACAAATGAAAAATCCACACATCACAAGAAAACACCTGAAGTGCCACCTAGTGTCTGCTCTACAGCAAGACACCACAAAAATACTAATTGAAGAAAGGAAGAGTTCTCCTGGGCTCTGCTAGAAATAAAGCCCTCATGCCAAAGAAGAAGAACAGAACAGACAATTTGAAAACCTTAGGATTTAAAGCTACTCAGAAAGAAGATGAAAAATCTCCAGAAAAAGATCTTACATATCTAGAAATGTATGAACTCAGTGACAGAGAATACAAGGTTGACATTCTAAAGGCTCTCATAGACATGAAAACATACTTGCAGAACACCATAGCTGAGATGAATAATCTCAGAAAGGAAATTCATGGACAAAAGGAATATTATAACAAAAAAATTAATATTATAAGGAAGAACTAGATGGAAATTCAAGAGATAAATAATACAATAATAAAAGTGAGAAATGAAATAACTCTCATGGGAAACAGGGTCAACCAGATGGAAGAAAGAATTAGTGATATTGAATATCAGACCATGGAAACATCTCAGAAACAAGATGATAGAGAATAAAGAATCAAAAGGATTGAAATAACTCTGCAAGAACTATCTGACTCCATGAGAATAAAACAGTATAATAGGATTGGAAGAAGGGGAAAAGAACTCTACAGAGAGCATACTCAAACAAATAGTAGACAAGAACTTTCTAAACCAATGAAAAGATCTGGAAGCCCAAATTCAAGAAGAAAATAGGTCCCCTAGATACCAAGACCCTATCAGATATTCTTCAAGACATATTTTAATGAAGATGTCAAAAACCAAAGACAAAGAGACAATTCTCAAGGCAGCCAAGAGAGAGAGAGAAAAAAATCTATAAATTTAAAAGGAAAACCCATCAGCCTGAATCAGACTTCACAGTAGAAACATTACAAGTCAGCAGGAAGTGGAATCAAATATTCAAAATACTAAAAGAGAAAAACTTCCAGCCAAGAATAAATTATCCAGCAAAATTATCCTTCAGATATGAAAGAGGAATAAAGACCTTCTCAAACACACAGAAGCTGAGGAAAGTTGCCAGCATGAGGCTGGCACTTCAAGAAGTACTGAAGGAGACTCTTCCATCTGAAACAAAACATCAGAATTAACGGAATATAGTTGGGACAACAAAAACATAAACAAAAAATTAAAAAGGAAGAATTAATGGCCATAGAAAATCCTCATATATCAATCATCAATCTAAATGTAAATGGACTAAACTCACCAATAAAAAGACAGAAAGTAGCAAACTGGATTAAAAAACAAAATCCATCCATATGCTATCTCCAAAAGACATACCTCAACCATAAAGACAAACACAGACTCAGAGTGAAAGGATGGAAAACAATACTACCAGAGAAAAGCAGGAGATGCCATACTGATATGACAAAACAAACTTCAGTTTAAACACTTCAGATGACAAGAGACAAAGATGGACATTACATAGTGATAAAAGGCACAATACAAAAACAAGAAGACTTGATACTAATTAATATATATGCTCCCAATCAGGAAGCACCAAAATATACAAAGCAACTACTAACAGATCTGAAAGGAGAAACTGACAGAAGCATAATCATTGTAGGAGACCAAAACATCCACTTAACAGCCAGGGACAGATCATTCAAACAGAAAACAAATAAGGAAATGTCAGCTCTAAATGACACATTACAGCAATTGGACATAATTGACATTTAGGACAATTCATCCAGGGGAAAAACAAAACAAAACAAAACTGTACCTTCTTTTCTAGTGCACATGGAACATTCTCAAGGATAGATAATATGCTGGGGCAAAAAAATAGCCTCAGCAAATTCCATAAGATTAAAATCATACCAAGTGTATTCTCAAAACAAAAGCTCTCAAGTTCGAGAGCAACTAAAAATAGAAAGCAGAAAAAAATCACATATACCCAGAGATTAAACAACATCTTATTTAAAAACAACTGGATCAAAGAACAAATAAAATGAGAAATTAAAAAATACAGGGAAACTAGTGACAATGCAAATACAACATATCAAAACTATGGGACATGGTGAAAGAAGTAATAAGAGGAAAATTTATATCATTACAGGCCTACCTTAAGAAACAAGAAAAATCCTAGCATCCCATCTTAAAGAATTAGAAAAAAAACAGAAAAAACCCAAAGTCAGTACAAGGAAAGAAATAGTAAAAATTAAAGCAGAACTAAACAAAATCAAGAACAGAAACACAATAGAGAAAATTAATGCAGCAAAGAGTTGGTTCTTTGAGAAAGTCAACAAAATTCACAAACCCCTGACTAGACTAACCAAAGGACACAAATTTTCAAAACTAGAAATGAAAGGGGAGAAATTACCACTGATACCACAAAAATACAAAGGATTATAAGAAAATATTATAAAGGATTTATGCCACTAATTTTAACAACCTGGAAGAAAGGGACAAGTTCCCAGAAACTTATAGCCTACCTAGACTAAACCAAAAAGCACTGAATAATCTAAATAAGTCAATCAATAGAAAGACATTAAAACAACTATCTGTAACCTCCCCAGAGGCAAAAGTCCCAGACCAGACAGTCTCACCAACAAATTTTACCAAGAATTCAAAAAAGAATTAATGCCTATCCTTCTCAGACTCTTCCAAATAATTGAAGATGAGGCAATACTTCCTAACTCATTGGATGAAGCCAACATTATCCTAATACCAAAGCCTATTAAGTACAACACATGCACACACACACACACACAAGCTATAGACCAATATTTCTAATGAACACAGATGCAAAAATTCTAAACAAAATATTAGCATATAGAATACAACAATGCATCAAAAAATTATACACCACCATCAAGTGGTATTCATCTCAGGAGCAAAAGGATGGTTCAACATATGAAAATCAATCAATGTGCTACACTACATAAACAAAATAAAACATAAAGACCATATGGTCATATCAATTGGTGCAGGAAAACCATTCAACAAGATACAACATCCATTTATGATCAAAACACTGAAAAAATGGGTATAGAAGGAAAATATCTCAACATAATAAAGGCCCTATATGACAAACCCTCAGCTAATATCATACTGAATGGGGAAAAGCTGAAGCCCATTCCCCTAAAATCAGGAACACAACAGGAATGGCCTCTGTCGCCACTGCTATTCAATATAGTACTGGAAGTTCTCGGTAGAGCGATCAGGCAAGAGAAGGAATAAAATTATCCATATGGGGAGAAAAGAGGTCACATTGTCACTATACGCAGATGACATGATCCTTTATATAAAAAATTCCAAAGACTCCACTAGAAAACTATTAGAAACTATAAACAAATAAAGTCAAGTCACAGGATACAAAATCAACAAACAAAAATCAACAGCATTCTTATATACAAGCAACCAATCTTCAGAAAGAAAAATAAGAGAGTCAATACCTATTGCTATCACAACAAAAAAGATGAAATACCTGAGAATTAACAAAGAATGTAACGGACTTAGACATGAAAAACTATAAGACACTTTTGAAAGAAATTGAAGAGGACACTAAGAAATGGATAGGAAAACTTAACATTGTTGAAATGGCCATATTATGCAAAGCAATATACATATTTCATGCAATTCCCATCAATGTACTACTAGCATACTTCCACAACATAGATTTTAAAAATTATCAGATTTGTATGGAACCACAAAAGACTTTGAATTGCTAAAGCAATATTATATAAAAATAATAAGCCTAATGATATCACACTCCCCAATTTCAATTTGTATTACAAAGCATCAATAATCAAAACAGCTTGGTATTGGCAGGAAAACGGACACACAGACCAATGGAACAGAATTGAAAACCCAGAAATGCATCCACAAACACGTGGACAAATAATTTTTGATAAAGGAGCAAAAAATATGCAATGGAGAAAAGATAGCCTCTTCAGTAGAGGGTGCTGGAAACTGGAAAAACCTATGCAAAAGAATGAATCTGAGCTGTGAACTCTCACCATGTACTAAAAATAACTGAAAATGGATTAAAGACCTCCATATATGACCCAAAACAATAAACTGTATAGAAGAAAATATTGGTACTAAACTTATAGACCAAGGGCTCAGGAACAACTTCATGTACCTAACCTCAAAGACAAGGGAAGTAAAAGTGAAAATAAATGAATGGGACTGTATCAAACTAAAAAGCTTCTTCACAGCAAAAGAAACCATCAACAAGGCAAAGAGACAGCCAACTGAATGGGAGAAAATATTTGCCAATAACGCATCAGATAAGGGTCTAATATCTAAAATATATAAAGAACTAATATGACTCAACAACAACAAAAATGAAACAACCCACTTAAAAAACGGGCAGAGGACTTAAAAAGACACCTCTTTCATGAAGAAATATAAATAGCCAGCAGACATGAAAAAATGCTCAACCTCACTAGCTATCAGGGAAAAGCAAATCAAAACCACAATGAGATACCACCTCACACCTGTGAGAATGGCTGTTATCAACAAGACAAGGAATAACAGGTGCTGGAGAGGATTTGGAGAAAAAGGAACCCTCAGACATTGCTGCTGGTAATGCAATTTGGTACAACTGCTATAGAAGACGCTGTGGAGGTTTCTCAGAAAATTGAGAATGGAGTTACCATATGACCCAGGAATCACCCCTCTGAGTATCTACTCAAAGATCTTGAAAATCTTAATCTGCAAAGACTTATGTATCCCAATGTTCATCACAGTGCTGTTCACAGTGGCCAAGACATGGAAACAACCAAATTGTCCTTTGATAGATGACTAGATAAAGAAGATGTAATACATATACACAATAGAATATTACTCAACTTTGAGAAAAACTAAAATACTGACATTTGCAACAAAATGGATGGATCTTGAGATCATCATGCTAAACAAAATAATCCAGACAGAAAAAAACAAAAAAACATATGACTTCATTCATATGTGGAATATAAAACTGAAAGCAACAAAGAAGAAACAAACCAATAAACAAAAATCTCTTGGACACAATCAATAGTTTAACGGTTATCTGGGGGCAAAGGGGAAGGTGATGGGGAAAGAGGGATGGGGTTGGAGAGGATGGAGGGGAAACCAAACATATGGTGATGGAAAGAGAATTCACACTGGGTGGTGAACATATAATGCATCAAATAGACAATGCGCTGTAGAATTGTACACCGGGAACCTATGTAATTCTTGCTAAACAATATCACCCCAATAAGTCTAACAATAAAAAAATATACTTATAAAAAAATTCTTGTCCAATCTGGTGAGTAACTCTAGAGAGAAAAGTGTTTTGTTAGACCAAAATGACCAGGCCTTAGATACCTCACATATTCATTCACTAGTTAGGGGCTTCCCTAGAAAGAGTGTGAACCAGAATAGAACAACTTCAGGCAACTGAATCAAGTCCTGATGTAACTAAGAACTTGAGGCCATCTGCTGATTATGATGTCCACAGCTGAGCAGCAAGTTTTTTCCTGAATTGATATCTGTGTGATGCATCTCTGTCACCACTGCCCACTGCCCACCACTACCCAAACTGACTTCACCATACATCTCCAGAGGTCAGCCTCCCCAGGAGTGCCTCAGGTTTTTTCCTTAAGGTAATCTTAGAAGAAAGAGGATATGCAAGTTAGTCTTAGGAAGGCATCTCACACAATTTTCTTTCTCTTTGGTTATTCATTCTAGAGTTCACTCACCCTTTGCTACCAACTCTGCTGACCTTGAGAGTTATCTTTGTCAGCTTGGATTGCTATGATGAAATACCATGTACTGTGTGTCTTAAACATACATTTATTTCTCAGAGTTCTGGAGGTTAAGAAGTCCAAGATCAAGGTGCCAGCCAATTCAGTTTTTGGTAATGGCTCTCCTTTTGACTTTCATATGGTCATCTTGTCGCTATGTTCTTACATGGCAGAGAGAGAAATCTGGTGTCTCTTTCTCTTTTTATAAGGGCACTAATCGCATCATTAAGGCCTCCTCCTCATCACCTCATCTAAATCTAATTATCTCCCAAAAGCCATCTCCAAAGTCTATTATATTGAGAAGCAGGGTTTCAATATATGAATTTTGAGAGGACAAATTTTAATCCACAGCAGTGGCTTACTTTATGTCTATCAACTCTGCTGAGGTCTCTGATTCATGGTCAACATGCTCTTCACAGGCTCAGGTTGCTTTAACTGTCCATTTATTGTCACAAGAGAGCAAGGAAAATCCAAGAATCCCTCAAATAGATGACATAATTTTACAGACTATCATCCCTACAGCAATAAAGGAGGGTAGGGGATGCTGATACTATTACTGGTTGGTGTCACAGAGGTTTGGACTACTTTAGGCAGCTTTTTTGTGTCTTCTAAATTTGTGCTCAATCCTGAGGATAACTCTTTTATCTTATAATAGGTTATTGCTGTTACTACCTGACCTTATGATTTGGAATGAAAGGGCCCAGCTCATGACAATTAGTGCTGTCCGCATGGTCACTTGTATGCCCATCCTCAGGCTTAGTAGTTTGCTAAGACTATGTTTCAAAAGGCATATAACTCACTAATGAAAATATTATGGCTTTTTCCAGACCCTTGGAGGCTATATTATAATTCTACTGCTGGTACTTGCCACCAAATCAACATGGTACATTTCCTTACCACTAATATTACCAACACATTGGTTCTGACAGATTGCATAGTCCAAAAAGCAGGACTGTTTGTACAACAGCTTTGACCTGCTCAGAGACCTCTTCTATTCTGGCCATACTCAACACTAGCAAACTTTTTTTTACTCAGTGTATCAGCTAAACAGTATCCTTTGGTGTGAAATTTACTGCTTTCTAGAACACAAAGAGGCCCAACAGACATGCTTCCTTACTCATGGTAGAAGAAGCAATAGCATATAACCCAGCAATTACTCTTCTGGGAATATACCCAAAAATCTGAAAAGATTTATTCATAAAGATCTTTTTACCTCAATTTCCACTGCATCATTACTCACAGTGGCCAAGACATGGAAACAACTTAAGTGTCCTTTGACAGATGATTGGACAAAAGACATGTGGTACATATGAAGTTGCACAATTAAGTTCATGAACTCATCCTAGAAAAAGTGCTACATACCTCATTGCTGAATATCACTATGGTCAACTTTGAAGTATTCCCCTTGATAAGCTACACACCAACACCAGCACCTAGTCCACTCTTCAGAGCAAATTTAGAACTCTTTCTCTGAAATTGCCATCAGAACTGTCATTGTAGCCACTGTGTGCTGACATTGGCAGCACTGTACAAACAACTTGGTAAGGTTTGTAGAGTGCTGTCAACATAAGCTCATGATGTCAAGTTCACAAACTTAATTGTCAGATTTTTGGGTACAGTGAGAGTTCAACAGCTCTGATGACCATTCCAGAAAAAGAGCTACAAAATTGCTTTGAAGGGTGGACTAGGCACTGGCATTGGTGCATTGCTTCCCAAGGGGAGTACTTTGAAGGTGAAGTTGAAGTATCTTTTCCAAGTTCAGTAAAAAGAGTATGAACTATAATTCAGGAAAATTGCTTCTTCTTAGAGTCTAATGTCTTAATTTTCTACATGTCATTTCTAATAACTTCATAAATAGTCACAGTATCACACACAGTGGAAATGAAAAAACATCATGTGCCCTCCATTTGTAACCCCCTCGTTGCTCACCACAGGCTACAGAAAATTTAACCTAGCTAAATAAATAGAGAAAAACCAAGCAGAGGAGTGCAGAAGTAGATGGAAGGTATACAATGGAATTCTCACAAAGAAGATGGAAAGGACTTATTCCATTGCTTTGAAGACCCTGCCAAAAGAACACATTTCTGTTCTTGGTAAGCAAAATGGGAGAGCCCAGTGTAGGCTAACTGTAACATATGAAAATGGCTTCTCAACTCAGGTACTTAAATACAATATATGTATATCACAAGGCATTGATAGCTAAAAATATTTGCAATGATAATTTCTTTACAATAGTGACAAATTTAATATAGTTAAAATTATATTTTAATTATATTTTAATACAATTTGTATGTCTTTCTTCACAAATATTTTTGGGAGAAATTCTCCATGGACCTCCCATGTTTCTGTATGGCTTGTAAGCAGAGTTGCTGACACATCTTTTTTTAACTATCTTATGAAAGACTTTTGGATAGCAAACAGATACAGTAGATAGATATATTGTCTCTCTATGAAGCAGAGGGCAGGTATGTTTGCTATTCAGCATAATAAAAGTTATGTCTTCTTCCAAAGCAAATATTGAGCATGATTGCTTCTAGCCATCTTACAAAGACTAAGGTTTCCTAAGTTTGGGATTCCTTAACTATGATGCAAACATAATGCATACACAGAATCCCCTGGGCACACCTCTACACTGCTTCTGTGGGGCTTGGTTCAGGACAAGGGGGTCAGATAAATGTGAAACTCATACTGTCTGCTGTGCAAAAAGTAAATAAAATCCTTTGTCTCTGGCCAGGAGTCTCCTCTCTTGTGTAACTATCCATTAAACTGTGGCCAGCTAACTTGCTTACTTACAAGAAAGATTAAAGCCTTAATCTCTTCACACTTCCTGATAAACTTCTAAATATAACATCAATATTTTAACACATATTACCTCATCTACCTTTAGAAAATTCGCTATATTGGTAGTACCTCTTAATATTGCCAGAGGGGCAATATAAAGATATTGATTCAGAAGTTTGTTTTTTTTAAATTCATTTTTATTGTTAGACTTATTGGGGTGACATCTGTTAGCAAGGATTACATAGGTTTCAGGCATACAATTCTACAGTTCATTGTCAACTTGTTGTATAATATGTTTACCACCTAATGTGACTTCTCTTTCCATCACCTTATATTTAGCTTCCCCCGCTTCCATCCCCTCCCCTTTCTCCCCTCCCTATCCTACTCGTCCCCAAATAAACATTAAATTATTGATTGTGTCCATGGGTTATTTGTTTCTTCATTTCTTTTTTATTTGCTTTCAGTTTTATACTCTGCATATGAGTGAAGTCATACAGTCCTTTGTTTTTTCTGTCTGGCTTATTTCACTAAGCATGATGATCTCCAGGTCCATCCATTTTGTTGAAAATGACAATATTTCATCTTTTCTTATAGCTGAGTAACATTCCATTGTGTATATGTACAACAGCTTTTTTATCCAGTCATCTGTCGCAGGGCACAGTTTATTGTTGCAGGTCTGATATGAAGGTCTTTAATCCATTTTGAGTTAATTTTTGTACATGGAGAGAGTTCACAGCTCAGGTTCATTCTTTTGCATATGTTTTTCCAGTTTTCCCAGCACCACCTACTAAAGAGGCTGTTTTGTACCCATTGTATGTTTTTTGCTCCTTTATCGAAAATTATTTGTCCATAAATTTGTGGGTCTATTTCGGGTTTTCAGTTCTATTCCATTGGTCTCTATTTCTGTTCTTTTGCCAGTAACAAGCTGTTTTGACTATTGATGCTTTGTAATATAAATAGAAGTCAGGAAGTGTAATGCCACCAGCCTTATTCGTTTTATGTAGTATTGCTTTGGCAATTCGAGGTCTTTTATGGTTCCATATAAATCTAATAATTCTTTTATCTATTTTACAAAAGTATGATTGTGGGATTTTGATGGGTATTGCTTTAAATCTGTAGATTGCTTTTGGCAGAATGGCCATTTTAACCATGTTAAGTCTTCCTATCCATGAACAGGGGATATTTTTCTACCTCTTAAAGTCTGTTCCAATTTCTTTCAAAAGTGTCTTATAGTTCTCTGTGTATAAGTCTGTCACGTTCTTTGTTAAGTTAATTCCCAGGTATTTCATTCTTTTTGTTGTGATAGCAAAAGGAATTGACTCCCTCATTTCTTTTTCTGAGGATTCATTGTTTGTATAAAGGAATGCTGTTGAATTTTGTACATTGATTTTGTATCCTGCAACTTTACTATATTCGTTAATTGTTTCTAATAGTTTCCTGGTGAAATCTTTGGAATTTTTTATATAAAGGATCATGTCATCCACAAATAGTGACAATTTGAACTCTTCTTCCCCAATTTGGATACCTTTGATTCCTTTCTCTTGCCTGATTGCTGTGGCTAGAACTTCCAGTACTGTATTAAATAACAGTGGTGACAGGGGGCATCCCTGTCTTGATCCTGATTTTAAGGGAATAGGTTTCAGCTCTTCCCCATTCAGTACGATGTTAGCCGAGGTTCTCTCATATATGGCCTTTATTATGTTGAGGTACTTTCCTTCTATACCTATTTTATTTAGTGTTTTGAACATAAATGGATGTTGTACCTTGTCGAAAGCTTTTTCTGCATCAATTGAAATGACCATATGGACTTTATCTTTGATTTTGTTTATGTGGTGTATCACATCGATTGATTTTCATATGTTGAACCATCCTTGTGCTCCTGGGATGAATCCCACTTGATCATGATGTATGATCCTTTTGATGCATTGTTGTATTGTATTTGCTAATATTTTGTTCAGGATTTTTGCATCTGTGTTCATCAGAGATATTGGTCTATAGTTTTCTTTTTTTGTGTTGCCTTTTCCAGGCTTTGGTATTAGACTAATGTTGGCCTCATAGAATGAGTTAGGAAGTGTTGCTTCCTCTTCAATTTTTTAGAAGAGTCTGAGGAGGATAGGTGTTAATTCTTCTTGGAATGCGTGGTAGAACTCGTTGGTGAAACCATCTGGTCCAGGGCTTTTGCCTTTAGGGAGATTATGGATAGTCATTTCCATCTTGTTGCTATCGATTGGTCTATTTAGATTATCTAATTCTTCTTGGTTCAGTCTTGGTAGGCTATAAGTTTCTAGAAACTTGTCTATTTCTTCTACGTTGTTAAATTTCATGGCATAAAGTCCTTCATAATATTTTCTTATAATCCTTTGTATTTCTGTGGTATCAGTGGTAATTTCTCCCCTTTCATTTCTAATTTTGGATATTTGTATCCTTTCCTTTCGTCCTTTGATTAATCTCGCCAGGTGTTTCTCAATTTTGTTGATTTTTTCAAAGAATCAACTCTTCGTTATATTAATTTTTTCTATTGTCCTTCTGTTCTCTAAGTGGTTTAACTCTGCTTTAATTTTTATTATTTCTTTCCTTCTGCTGATTTTGGATTTTGTCTGCTCTTCCTCTTCTAGTTCTTTAAGATGGTATGCTAAGATGTTTGCTTGTGATTTTTCTTGTTTCTTAGGATAGGCCTGTAATGATATAAATTTCCCTCTTATTACCGCTTTCGCTGTGTCCCAATAATTCTGATACGTTGTATTTTCATTGTCACTAATTTCTATACATTTTTAATCTCATCTTTTACTTGTTCTTTTATCCAGTCCTTTTTAAATAAGCTGTTATTTAATCTCCATGTATATGTAGTTTTTTCTGCTTTCCTTTTACAGTTGATCTCCAATTTCATAGCTTTGTGGTCTGAGAAAACACTTGGTATGATTTCGATCTTCTTGAATTTGCTGAGGCTACTTTTGTGTCCCAGCATGTGGTCTATCCTTGAGAATATTTCCTGCACACTAGAAAACAAGGTGTAGTCTCTTTTTGCTGGATGAAGTGTCCTGTAAATATCAATTATGTCCAATTGCTGTAATGTGTCATTTAGAGCTGTTATTTCTTTACTTATTTTCTGTTTGGATGATCTGTCCATGGCTGTTAGCGGGGTGTTTAAGTCTCCCACTATGATTGTGTATTCATCAGTTTCTCCTTTCAAGTCTCTTAGTAGTTTCTTTGTGTATTTTGGTGCATCCTGGTTGGGAGCATATATGCTGATGAGTGTCAACTCTTGTTGTTGCATTGTGCCTTTTATCATTATGTAATGACCATATTTGTCTTTTACTATCTTTTTTAACTTGAAGTTTATTTCATCAGATATCAGTATGGCCACTCCTGCTGTTCTCTGGTTACCATTTGCTTGGAGTATTGTATCCCATCCTTTCACTCTGAGTCTGTGTTTGTCCTTACAGCTGAGGTGTGTTTCTTGGAGACAGCATATGGATGCATTCTGTTTTTTAATCCAGTCTGCTACTCTGTGTCTTTTTATTGGTGAGTTCAGTCCATTGACATTTAGAGTGATGATCGATATGTGAGGATT